>CABFKP010002844.1:0-11531 GCA_901779475.1 Panagrolaimus davidi
TTCGGTCCGGTCCAAATCGGACCGGACCGAAACTTTTCCGGTCCACGGTCCCGGTCGACCGAAAAACCGGACCGGACCGGACCGAAATGGACCGAAAGACCGGACCGAAGACCGAAAGACCGCCAACACTGCTCTGGTTAAAGATTTCAACAGCTTTTGTCAGTCACTCTGGTTAAAGATTTCAACAGCTTTTGTCAGTCAAAATTAAAAAGATTTTAAAATAAAAAATTTCTGAACTTGTTTCATTAAAATGTTCTCCGGTTTCAAAAAAGGCATAAACTTATTTTTTTGATTATAAAAGGCAAAATCAAAAAAATAATATAAATTTTTTTCTCTGTTAGTTCTCACTAAAATATAAATCGAGAAGACAAAAAGGTTTTAAGAAAATATTTTTCCAATTGTTTTTCGGCATCCTTAAAAAATAATTTTTATTTGAAATTTGCTTGATTTTGCCTGTGCTTTGATGAAAGCTTTTCATTTTATATTTTTTTCACGTTTCAAGTTGTACCTTTTCTGTTGGCCCACCCACATCGAACCGAGTGTCTTTTTTTGCGTTCCTTGCTTGGCAAAATGTTTAAAAATGCCAGGTGGAAAAAAAAGGAAAATTTTCCATAATGACTGAATAAACGCATTTTCACCTTTTTTTTCCACCTGGCATTTTTAAACATTTTGCCAAGCAAGGAACGCAAAAAAAGACACTCTCTTTGTAAAAAGTTTGATGTGGCACCTATATGAAAGTTTATTTCCTTATCAATTTCAACTTCAGCTTTTTTTTCCACGTGTAAAAATTCTATTGTTTTTTTTCTGCAAATAAAACAAGAAAATTTCACTAATTACTTTTAATTGTTTCAACTTTTTCTTTTTCCTTTCTAAACTCCAACAATTGAAATTGCAACCTTTGATCAAAGCTGTTAAAACAACAATAAATTTTTTTATGTTTGCTGATTGATAAACTTTTAATTGTGTTTAATTTTTTTTTTCATCTAGAACCTTCTCTTCACTCTTTTGTTGTTGTTTTAATTTTATGGATGTTTCAATACTACAAAAAATGAGTTTTAAATTTTGATAAGGAAAAAAAATATCCGTGAAAAGTGTTGATCTTTGCAATGAAAGAAAAGAGAGTGAACAAAAAAGAAAAAGAGGGTCGTAAAAGTGTAATAAATGGAAATGTAAAAAATTATGAGAAAAAAGCAATGTGAACAATGTTGTAAGCCATTTTCGTCAATGTTTTTTCATTTATTTTGTTATTAAAAGCAGGGATGAGAAATGCGGCCGGCCGCAATATTTTAACAGAAAAAAAATGCAAAGGGGGGACCCTTTGAAAAAACAAAAAAATATATCAAAAAAAATTCGCAAAGGGATTTAAATGAAAATTAGTTGAAATTTCCTAATTAAATTACTATAACATAGAAAAAACCGTGTATTTTGAATGTTAAAAATAAATTTTAGTGTAGAAAAAAATTTTTTTAATTTAACGAGGCCGGCCGCGGCCGGCCCGGCCTTGATTTTTTCGGCCGCGGCCGCGGCCGGCCGGGTTTTTCAGCCGGATTTCTCATCCCTGATTAAAAGTTTGCTAGCTTCTTTTCAATATGAAGAGTTTCAAGCAAAATTCTAAGAAAACGAAAAACCTGAATTTCGATTTCAATCTTATCGAAAAAGCTGCATTTTTGCGATAAGCGCAATTCAGGATTAAATTTAAAAAAATGATATTTTAATTTAGGATTCCGGATTGAAAGGCAGAAATCGAAAGAATTTTTCATTGCCGAAATTGAAATATTGAAATTTCGATATCGGTATTTCGGACTTTTCGAAAATGAAATTTCCAGTAGATTTCAAATTTTTAAAAATTTTTAAAACAGTGATCCTGAATATTCCAATAAAAATTTGGAGAAAATTAAACGACGAAGATGTTTTTTGACAAAAAATTAAATCATTTAGTTTCGTCTTTCAAAAACATTTAAAAAATGCAAAGCCAAAATTAACTGATTTAACTTTCAGTTTCTTTAGAGAAAATTTACACAATTTCGAAACACTTATATTTTTCTCAAAAAAATTTATAGAATAAATGTTTCAACAATAAAAAAAATTTTTTTAAATTTTTATTATTTATTTTTTACAAAGATAATTTTTAAAATTGCTGAAAAATTAAATAGAAATAATGGGGATTTGCAGGGGACAAATTTTACAGTTTGACTTTAAAAAGAAATTTATATCCCTAAAATCCAATCATTAAACATTTCTTTATTTATACAAACATCGATAAGCTGATTTACATTCAAATGGTGCCGGTGGATATCTTAAATACCCTTCTTTACACATACATCTTGGATGAATTGATGATGGTTTTGCAGAACAGTGTAAACCTTTAACACCAAAAACACAAAGTCTATCACAATATCCAGTTCCAATTTCTTCATTAATTCTACAAAAAAATTGATATGGACAATAAAAATTTGAAATACATCCAACTCCAGTTCGAAAATATCCATTATTACATGTACATCCATTTTTGGGTAAAACAAATTTTTTGAAAACTGTTCCATTTGGATAGCAATGGCTTTCATAAATCCCTATTTTTGGATCGGATGAATGTTCATGTCGAGGGCATTCATGAGGTGGTGTTGTTGTAATGGAAAAAATGGCAGAAGTTTTTGTATTTGTAAATGTTGGAAGGAATAAAATAAAAATCAATAATAATAGTTTTGTCATTTCAAAAATAAATGTCTTCGATCTTCTTTTTTCTTCTTTTTTGATTTTTGTGAGAAAATAAAAATCAATGAAACATTTTTGTGTTTTAGCAAAAAAGCATATTTTTGCATAAATTAAACGTTTAAAAAAGCTTTCTCAAAGGTAATAAAATGAAAGAAAATGTTTTTTATTTTAACTGTTTTGGAAAATGAATCAAAATTTTAACAAAGCTAATGTTTCAAAATACAATTTATGTTTTAAAAGAAATTATCAAATAATAGGTTAAAGAGCTTTTCCTACAATTAACAGAAAATTCGAGGAAAAGAAAACCGAAAAATTATGCCTCAACTTTTTGAATAAAATTTTTTGCTCTTTTTTCCCGTGCTTTGCGTGCAAAAATTTGGGACTCTTTTCATTCTAAAGCAACGCGACCCATTAAAATCATACAAAATGTTTTTGTAAGATTTTGACCTGCTTTTCGAGCATATGATCGTTTACTCATCTTTGTAAGATATTAATCTGAAAAGTAGCAATACATTAAAAAACACAATACTAACAAAATACGGTAATAAAAAATCCAATAAGTTTTTATAAGATTCCAATCAGTGTCTCCATAGTTCCACTTTTTTTTGGAACGTATCCGTTCCGTCCGTTCCGTTCCTCTTTTTTAAAAGATCCGTTCCCGTCCGTTCCGTTCTTAACCTCAGGAACGGGTATACGTTCCCGTTCCGTTCCCGTTCCTGTAAATTTATAAAAAGTCTTTAAATTCCAATATGAAAGTAACTGTTTTGTTTTAATTATAAAAAATTCTGAGGGTATTTTTTAAATAAATCGTGTTTTTACGGCAAATATTCCAGCAAAAAATAATAAAAAGTTCCCTTTTTACAATTTTAAGTTATGATTTCGGCGGATTTTTAAAATAAAGTTACAAAAAGGTGTTGCGGAACGGAACGTTTAAAATCTCAAAAAGATCGCGTCCGTTCCGTTCCTTTTTTTTTGGCATTACTCGTGCGTCCATTCCGTTCCCAAATTTAAAAGAATACGTTCCCGTCCGTTCCGGAACGGGAACGGTGAAGACACTGATTCCAATAAACTTTATTTTTGTGCGTGTGCTTTTTGGGCGCGTATTAAAATTTTATTTTTTCGTTGCAAGAATTTTGTTAAAAGTTGATGATCCATTTTCTTTTTCTTCGATGCTTTGAAAAATTTTTATACTCGTTGATTTCGTTACTACTTTTCTTTATTTTTACCATTAAACTTAAATAGTTATTATTTACCAATTATTTTTAGGTATGCCAGCCATGGATTTTGAATCTTCAAATAAACAAATCCGACTACCAAAGAAAGCTGAAAGGGTCAAAAATAAAGTATGATCTATTTTTTTGTTTATATTTTTCTCTTACATTACTTTTATAATACTTGTTTTAGGCCGCAGCACCGTTACAAATTACTGCCGAACAACTTTTACGTGAAGCAAAAGAGCGTGAACTTGAAATTGTGCCAAGAGCTCCACGAGTAAGAGTAAATGATCCTGAAGAAGCTGCAGGTATGTTTTTTTTACCTTAAATAACAATAAAATACTATATGAATCTTTTTAGAACAAGCTAGAAAAAAGCGAAAAGAATTTGAAGATAATATCCGTAAAAATCGTAATCAAATTGCAAATTGGATTAAATATGCAAAATGGGAAGAATCAATTGGTGAAATTGAGCGTTCAAGATCAGTCTTTGAAAGAGGGCTAGATGTTGATCATCGAAATATTACAATTTGGTTACAATATGCTGAAATGGAGATGCGAAATAAGCAAATAAATCATGCAAGAAATATATGGGATCGTGCTGTACAAATTTTACCTCGAGCAACACAATTTTGGCTAAAATATACATATATGGAAGAGCTTGTTGAAAATATTCCTGGTGCTCGACAAGTCTTTGAACGTTGGATGGAATGGGAACCAAATGAGCAAGCTTGGCAAACATATATTAATTTTGAGTTACGATATAAAGAAATTGATCGAGCAAGAGATATTTATCAAAGATTTTTGCATGTACATGATTATAAGAATTGGGTTCGATATGCAAGGTTTGAAGAAAGATTTGGGTATGCTGGAAATGCAAGAGCGGTAAGTTTGCATCCATTCCATATTTAAGTATTAAACCCTTTATATTCTTTTAGGCATTTGAAGTAGCAGTTGAATTTTTTGGTGATGATAATTTGGATGAACAACTTTTGGTTCAATTTGCAAAATTTGAAGAACGACAAAATGAAGTTGAACGAGCTCGTGCAATTTATCAATATGGTCTTGATCGGCTTCCATCATCAAAATCTAAAGGCATTTTTGATGGCCTTGCACTTCATGAAAAGAAATATGGTGAAAGACTTCGAATTGAAAATGTTATTTTATCAAAGCGAAAGAGAAAATATGAAGATCAACTTGCACAAAATTCATATGATTATGATACATGGTTTGATTATGTTAATCTATTAATGAATGAACAAGTTCCACGTGAAGATGTTGAAGATGTATATGAGCGAGCAATTGCAAATATTCCACCGTATGAAGAAAAGCGATATTGGAGAAGATATATTTATTTATGGATTTATTATGCAGTTTATGAAGAACTTGATTGTGAAGATATTGAACGAGCAAGGGATGTCTATAAAGCTTGCTTGGAAGTAATCCCCCATAAACAATTTACTTTTGCAAAAATTTGGATTATGTTTTCTCAATTTGAAATTCGACAATTGGAATTAACTCAAGCTCGAAAAATTATGGTATGCCTTTTTTGTGTTTACTTTTTTATTAAGCTTTTAATTTTAGGGTAATGCAATTGGAAAATGTCCAAAGAAAAAACTTTTTACATCTTATATTGATATGGAATTACGTTTTCGTGAATTTGATCGCTGTCGAACACTCTATGAAAAGCTTGTACTTTTTGCTCCCGATAATTCTTCAACTTGGATTAAATTTGCGGAGTTGGAGAGTATTCTTGGTGATGTTGATCGTGCAAGAGCAATATTTAATATGGCAATTCAACAGCCTGCTCTTGATATGCCTGAAGTTTTATGGAAAGCTTATATTGATTTTGAAATTGAACAAGAAGAAAATGATCATGTTCGTCGATTATATGAAACTTTACTTGAACGTACAAATCATATTAAAGTTTGGATCTCTTGGACAGAATTTGAAATTCGTATTGAAGCATTTGATAAAGCTCGGGCAACATTTAAACGAGCAAATGATTCATTAGAAACTTCACCAGCAGAAGAAAGAATTTTATTATTAGATGCTTGGTTGGAATTTGAACGTACACATGGAAGCGAAGAACAAAAAGAAGCAGTTGAAAAATTAATGCCAAAACGAGTTAAAAAGCGAAGACCAATTTTGGCTGAAGATGGTACAGATGCTGGTTGGGAAGAATATTTTGATTACATTTTTCCACAAGATCAAGGTTTGTTTATTTGATTAAGTTTAGCTACGTGCGCAGTTTTTTCAAAGTTCGCCAAATGTTGTAAGTATTAGAATCGCCGTAAAAAAATCAGTGGAAATAAAAAAAGAAAAAAGCAAAAAAGTATTAAAAATAATGTTTAATTAAGCCGAGGAACACACTTGTTTCTTAAATATTTCGTGTCGCGTTCGCAAACTGCTGCAAAAAAAGTGTTGTTTGCAGCAAACAAATTTAATTTTGTTTTTCGCTGGTTCCAACCCCGCCAGAGACACAAAAATATTTTCTGTCTCCACTTAAGCTGATTTTTGGTACATATATACTTTCAACTATGGAAAATCCAAAAATAAAAGCGGTTTTTTTTTAAAAAAAGGTTACATTCGTTTGGATTGGAACTAGTGACCCAAACGACTGTAAACTGTCGCGCAGAGCCTCTAGCACTTGGACACAAACGCATATTTCACGGTGCGTCCTAGTGCGCGTTTTTTATTTATCCTATCGAATGCAGAATTAAATTCTGAGTCGAATAGGCCTGGTTTTAATAAGGAAGAAGGTGGAAGACAGAATACACGTCACAAAAACCGGTTTTCCCTAATTTGTATTAAAGTGATAGTCAAAAGTTGGATTTTCGGAATTTCCGTAAAATTTTACATCTAAGTGGATAAAAATTAAATTTTTAAAAAAACGTTTTATTTTTTACAGTATGCCTTAGGAGCTCTCTCTTTCATTTTTTTTTGACTGAAAAAAATGAAAGGAAACACTTGCGTTGCACATTGCTGCGCACGTAGCTAATTAAGGCAACAAAGTCTGAACTATTGATTTTCAGCATCAAAAGTTAGCTTTAAACTTTTGGAAGCTGCTCGATTATGGCGTGAAAAGCAAGCTGCACAAAAAGAAAATGCAATTCCAGCTGAGAGAGATGCAGAATCTGAATTGCCATCAATTTCTGAACAGCTTCATGGAAACGATGATTATGAAGCTGTAAAAAGGGCACGAAAAGATGATGATGGACGTGGTGATGAAGATTCTGATGTTGAAATGTCTTCTGAAGATGATATTGATGAAGAAGAAGAAAGTCAACGAGAAAAAGATGAATCTGGATCAGATTAATGATCTCTATTTTTGATGTTTGTTTTTATTTTTTATATTTTTTGTTTGTATTTTTATTAATAAAATTGGGTGTTTAACTTAGAAATTCAGAAACGGAAATTAAAAAATATTTCTTTTATCGGAACGCTCAATCAAAGCGAATTATAATTTGCTTTGTTTTGTAAAATTTTCTCTATAATAATAAAAATTGGACAAATTATCAAACTGAATACATTTTTTAAGCTAATCTTTTTCTTTCATGAATTGTTTTTTTTTAGTCTTTTTTAGGAGTTCAAAGTTGATTTTAAAAAAGCAAAAAATATCAGGGTTTACCCGAACCGCCCCGGCCCAATTCGGTGGCGGGCTGGAGCGGGATCTGATTTAACCG
This sequence comes from Panagrolaimus davidi, assembly GCA_901779475.1. Lineage (NCBI taxonomy): Eukaryota > Metazoa > Nematoda > Chromadorea > Rhabditida > Panagrolaimidae > Panagrolaimus > Panagrolaimus davidi. Next base: position 7,612 of record CABFKP010002844.1, read on the forward strand.
GGGCGGGGCTGGCAATAATAAAGTCGCCCCGATGCCATGCCTAGGTGTCGTCTCTTATAAAAGAGTCGAACTGTTTTAATAAAAAAATGTGTTTGCCAAAAAATGTGAGTGTAGATAAGACCGAAAAATTCAATGCAATAAACTCAAAAATCAATCGACTGTTTTTGAGAGGAAAGAAGAAATGTCCTTCTCTTTTACATTTGAGTCATAGTCTGTTGTGGTATGAAAACAATCATGCATGTCTTCAATTAAAACTCATTTTTTTCAACTTCGAGCAAGGTGGATAATGAAGATTTTTCAAAGTCGTTTTAAAAGGCTGAAATTTTTTGTACAACCTCCCTGGGACATTCTAAGATACTTGCAAGCTCGGCTTTTTGTTCAAAACCCCTAGGGGGATCAGGGGGATATACAATATCCCCTGAGGGATAAAAAATCGAAAATGCCGGATTAAGTCGAAATAACATTTTGGGAATGTTTGTCACGGAGTTTCCGTGTTTCTTTTATTATTCTTTNAGAAACAAAAAAAATTTTTTGAAAAAAAATTTTTCTTTTAATTTTTGCCTTGGTCCCCCCTGTGAATAAATCTAAAAAATCGAAATTTCGATTTTCGGGTGCGACATTTCCCAAATTATTTTTTAATGATTCTAGAGTGGTTTGGGAGTGAAAATAATACAAAAAAAGTCAAAAAAACAAACGGGGGAATCGAACCCCTGACCTTCGGTTTCCAAAAAGAACGCCTTTACCAACTGCGCTATAAGAACACAAAGGTCGGGCGTCAAAAATTGCATATGAATAAAAGAGAAAAATACGAAAATTTCGATTTTCGACATGTTCCACCTTCTGCGAAAAAAATTTTTTTTTACCAAAATGTAGGTCAATGTATGGCTATTACATATAAAAAATAAAAAAATGGTACTGGGAACAAATTTTTTGAGTTATCCGCCAAAAACGAAATATGCAAATTTTCTATCGCGTCATACGGTAGGTCAAACTTACTTTAAAAACCTGAAACTTGTTCAGTAGTTCCATATGGACCTCTAAAACATTCCCAAAATGTTATTTCGGCTTAATCCGGCATTTTCGATTTTTTATCCCTCAGGGGATATTGTATATCCCCCTGATCCCCCTAGGGGTTTTGAACAAAAAACCGAGCTTGCAAGTATCTTATCATGTCCCAGGGAGCTTGTACAAAAAATTTCAGCCTTTTAAAACGACTTTGAAAAATCGTCATTATCCACCTTGCTCGAAGTTGAAAAAAAATGAGTTATATTTGTGCAAGAAAAAAAGATGACGTTTATTATTTTATTGTTGCTTATTTTTTCTTTACTTGGAATAAATGGACATAGTGATCCATATCAAATTCCTGATTTTTCTCCATTTACAATCGGTACAACAACTGCAACAATTATTCCAATTTTTATTAACGAAAATAAATTAGAAAAAACTTTTGAAAATATTGAATGTGTGCAAAAAATAATTGCAGATATTCATGAAAATTTGGATAATCTTAGAATAAATTATAAAAATTTTTCAAGTGTTATCAGTGATCAAAGAAAATATACAAAAATGTGCAGGTTTGTCTTTTTACAATAATACTATAATTGCAATTTTTATAAACTTTTGAATAAAATTTTTTAGTGAATATCTTTCGCTTAAACAAAATTTTAATGATTGTCCAAAGCCCCTTGGATTTATTTATAAAAATGGAATAATATCATTTTTGGAAATTGTTTGCCGAATAAAAAAGGATTCAATTATTTCAAATCGAGAATGTATTATTGAAATGGAAGCCTCTGCATTTCAATCCTGCCAACAAGCATGCATTTCACAAGATTACAAAGGTTTTGATGTTTTAGCTGATGTTAAAAATGTTGAACTACGTTGCTCTGTTAGCTCTTGCATTTCCCGGTGTATTAATGAACAAATTCGTGAATGTGGTGATTCAAAAAGTTTGGGACAAATATATAATGAAGTATCAGGTGCACAAATGTTATTGGGTAAGAAGATACATACGGGAAAAAAGATTATAAAACTCTAAACTTTCAGGTGTGGAACAAGTTTATGGAGCTTCTTCAAAGCAAACATCCACATTTGTTGGATTCGAAAAAGTTCCAACTGCTTGTCGCCGTTTAATTTTACGTTCTGTAATTGCTGCTGGAAATTTTGAAAGCCGATCCCCCATTTCTGATTCAACAACAACAAAAGATATCACAAAATCATTTTAAAAACCTTCAAATAAAATCTTTTATTTATAACAGATACATTGCACATTTATAACAGATAAAAAAGAATTTTAAAACCCGTTTAATAAATGATAAAAATTATGGAAGAAAAAATTCTGCATATAAGGGAATATGATCACTACCAGTAAATTCCTAAAAAAACATTTCATTAATTTATTTTGTAACATCCTGATTCAATAAAACAAACATTAGGAAATGGATCACAAAATTTTTCTAAAGTATAACCATCAGGAAGTGATAAACGTCGATGTAAAAACAAATCTCTTTCAACAACATCTTTAGTATTTTCCTAAAAAAATTATTACCCTTTATTTAATTTGAAGTAATTATTGTAAACTTACATCAACAGATACTTTGCTTTTAACAGAATAAAACATAAAATCTGGATTTCCTTAAAAAGAAACAAATTACATTTAATAACGTTTTTATTTTAGCTTTTTTATACCTTGATCAGAATGATATGTTGAAATAACTTTATTCCCTTCAAAAGTTGCATTACCATAAGCACTTTCAAAAATGAATGGATGGCATAATTTTTGTGTATCAACCATATTTCCTTCATCACAAATAAAAGTACAATTATTTGATACTCCAGATTTTTCAGGAACAGAAAAGCAATATAATGGATAACCATTACTATTTTTTCGCTTTTGCCCAGACATTGTTGATGGATGGCAGTGAGATTTTGTACAATCAATTTCACCTTCGGTAATAAAATTATACAGTAATGAATCAGGTTCAAGATTGAAATCACCACAAAAAATAATTGGTTGATTCTTTGTTCGAATCTAAAATTTTAATTGTATAAATATTTAAAAGACTAAAATGTTTACCCTTTTAACATTAGCAAATATGACCGCAAGCTGATAAAGCTTTATATCACCTATATATAAAATCAAAAAATTATGGACAAAATTTTAATAATGTCTAAAAAACTGACCACGTTTTGGATTAAACAATATATGAGTATTAACAACAATAATTTCAATTTTTGTTGTTTTATGATGTAAGCGAAGAATTTGAGCAACATTTGGTCGATCAAGATTTGGAACACTATGATTTAAATATACCACAAATTCTTCAATTAAATCAAACATTACAGGATTCCAAAAAACTGCACATCCATCATGCTGTTTATTATTTGAGCAATTATCTTCTCCATTGCAATTTTCTGCACGCCATGCATATGCACTTTTCCATCCTTTATGCCCTACCATTAAAGGTTCATAAAAATTTGCAACTTTATCTTTTTCAACTTCTTGTAAACAATAAATATCCGATGTTAAACGTAATAATTCAGTAGAAAGTAATCTCCATCGATTTTCCCAAAGAAACCATTCAGGATGAAGATCAATATTCTTTTGATATAGATATTGAGTTCTTTGCATTGTTGCTTGACATAATACATTGTATGAAAGAACACGAAAGATTTTTGAAGGATTAATGTCAGGTGGTGGAATTCCCTAAAAAATTATAAAAGTAAGTTAAGAATTTTTTTAAAATAACATACAACATATTCAGGACCACGAAGAGTTATTTTTTTATGTAGTGCAATGTGAAAAGATAATGAATCAAGATGAAGTTCCAATGGTAAAGAACCTAAGGGCTGAAATGAACGCCGATAATGTCTCACATAACGCTCAATTCCCTTAAAAATATACTAATGATTATTTTTCA
>CABFKP010002852.1:0-16975 GCA_901779475.1 Panagrolaimus davidi
TTTTTTCAAAAATTTTTGGGTAGATTATTTTTGACGGGAATTACGGGATTCCCGCGGGAATTTCCCGTCCCGTGGGCATTTTTAAAAACACGGGAATTCCCGTTCCCGTGTTTTTCACAAAACGGGACGGGAACGGAACACTACTTGAAACAAGAACCGCAAATCAAACAATTATCGAAAAAAACATTTTTTGAAAAATGATAATCTCCATTTTGTTAATTTATTAATTAAGAATTTGGAAAAAATCTTAATTATTAAATTGATTTTTTTCTAAAAACGTAAAAATTTGTTAATGAAAAACAGAGTTTTTTTTTTATTTAATGAACTTGAAAATTAAATAACAGAGAAAAAACCTAACAAATTGTAAAATATATTTTCATACTATAGCAAAATTTTTTTTTCTACTAAACATAATTTTATTACAGATGAACCAAATTGTAAATATTTTTAAACCTTTTCTGGTAAATGTTTTTGTATTTAATTATCATTGTTTTTAAAAAACGATCACCGGAAGTTTTACAATGCTTTCAACGGGAAGCTGTTGCAATATTCGATTATGAAACAATTCGGAGAAAACTAGGAGTTGATGCTATTAAAGATTCTGAAATATATGTTTTGAAACAAAAGCTTTGTTGGTAGCAGAAGATCCAGTATATGATGAAACATCAGCTGTTGAACTTTCTTTGTATGTTATTCTTATTGCTGGTGGAATTGCTCTTTTTTCAAAAGCCTTTGGAAGTAGAAGAAAATAAAGTATTACAGCTAGATGTTTTTTAATTTTTAAATGTCTGATACTGTATTAAATTTAAGACAAGTTTATTATTTTTTGACATAAAAGTTTTATTATTTTACTACGATAAAAATGAACAGTTGCAACAAAAAAATATTATTTAAAAAAACAGTATTAATTTCGGAGTACGTGTTATCACAGGTTTTTAGATTTTTGACAACAACTGTTACTGAAAATTTCAAAATTTTTTTTCGCTTTTTGGCGATATTTCTCGGACTAGCATGTTTTCGAACATATTGATTCTTCGTCAAAAATGCTTCATATTTCTAAGTCTTTTACTTTCTCTAAATTTATGAAACTGTAGACAGTTTTGTAATTTTGCTGAAGATCTAATAAAAAAGTAGCCATCCTTCTCCTGAAGACAAAAATCTGATATTGCTTGCTCAATTTGCCCTGTTCCTACAGAAACTTAAAATCCTCCAACGGTGTATCTTCCAGTAACACAGTTCTTCTATCTAAGCTTACACAATTAAAATAAAAAAATAAATTTTACTTTTGAACATAAAATAAAAAATGGATTTTTTTAAATTACAAACAGTAAAAAAATAACACCAGAAAAAAACTAATAATATTTGAGATTAAAATCTGAGCGTCGTGTTGTTTCATGCATGGTTTTAATCTTTAATTCTTCAACAGGTTGATCAACAAATCTGTATTTTATACCTTTAATGGAGTACTTTGTGACTTTTTCATTCCAACGTTTTTCGTCTTTAGAAGGTGTTTTGACAACCTTTTCATCTCCTTGTCGAAAAAGGTAATCCGGCAAATGTATAAGGTAGTATTTTGCACATTCTCCTATATTTGTGTCATCCAGTATAGGAAAATCCTTCGCATGTTCAAAGTCTTTCATTAATGAAGCACTTGTTCTTGTTGCATGATTACGTAAGTAATTTAATAAAGTTTCTCCTGCAAATTTTTTATTTTTTGTTTGTACATTACGCATGTTTTATGAGTGGGATTCTCTTATTAGCTAATTAATTTATTTTTATAAGAACTCGGATAATTAATTGACTCATGCCCATTTAAGGCTCTTAAGTTTTATTTTCAAAAACTTTAAAGCTTGTTTTAGCAGCGTGAAAGTCGTCACTACAAGTTTCTGTACTTACTTATAGGCATGTAATGTGCAACAAAATGATATATTTGCGTAAATTGATTAGAAAATTTATGTTCGACTGATTTTTCCGAGTCCATTAAAGCTATTGTCGAACGACAAAATTCTTCTTTTAAGCGATTTTCATCAGTTTTATATCCAACTAATGCTTCTTGCTCATCTAGAAAAGTACTTAAAAAGTTTTTTTCAAAAACGAAAATTACTTCTGTATTTTACAGCCACCCAATAAGCTATATATTTTAGATGACAAAGCTGTAGTACATAATCCTTTAGAATTTTTTCTTGATGCTCGAGTGAGTGATTAATGTATGCTACAATATCTGCAGCAATAGCATAACAAGTGTTTACTAAAAAAGAATTTTAGAATAAAAAAAATATTTAAAGATTACCAAAGCTTTTTCCAGCATCCGCGAACTGAATACGCTTCTCATCTTTTTTTTTATTTTCCTCCCATTCATCACGTGTTGGATTTTTGTTTAATACTCGTGTTATTCTCCTGCTCCCCTGGTACAGAACGCTTTGATTACTATAGTCTCGGTTGAAGGTATCAAGGATTGTTTGTATACTTTTATGAGTTTGTATGTAACTAAAAAAATATTTATGACAATTTAATTTAATTTAATTTATTTATCGCCCCCATACGTAGCGCGATCGGGGTGTTGGATGAGAGACAATGAACATTTTGTCTCCCATTCAACACCCCGAGATTTTTTGCCGACAAGTTCAACTCAATATGATACGGCTTTTGATTTTCCCTCATTTCAAATTATTTTTTTTTGACACCTTTAAATTCAAAACATATTTCATCCCAGCAACTTATAAAAATTACACCGCCTTTGGGGAGGGGGGTTGAAGCCGCTTTGCTTCTCAGAAAAATAACTCTAGCAATCTTTTTTCCAAAAAAACTTACTTTTCAAAATCTAAATCACATGACAGTAAATTTCGAAATATGACCCTAAGATTGTTTCCAATAACAGCAAAGCATAAACTAAAATCTGGTCTCTGTAATGCTGGCAATCCCCATTTTGTTCGATTTTCTGTAACGAAGTCATCCAAAACAGAAAAAAGGTGGTAAAATGCTTTGATTTTCGTTAAAATTTCTATTTTTTGAATGTCTGTAATCCCCTTCCAATCAAGGAACGTTGTGGCAGGGCTAAATAAAAACTATATATTTTAAAATTACATTTTCGACGAACTTTTCAAAGTTTTTTGATAAATTGTGTAAGTAGTCGCAATCATCTAGTTTGATTTTAAGCTTCTTGTTTTCATAAGTAAAATCATCGAACATATGAAATCTCGCTAAAGTTTGAAGGATACCATTTTCATTTTTGTATCGATTTCCATAGTAATCTATATAATCATTACCATTCGTAAAAACTACAGCAATTTTTGTATTTTTATCATATTTGTAAGTTTTAGTCGACCATTGTGAAAGCAATTCTTTCATTTGGGTGGTAGAAAATCCTCTTGGTAGGCATTTGCGGATTGCTGTGTCAGCAAAAGAAGCTAAGGTCACAATATCATGTCCTTGCTCTTCTGGTGATCCTCGAATTTTTTCTTCTAAGAGCTGTATTCTTTTTTCTGCACGGAGAGGAAATGGGGTAGGTTCCATCTAAAACAGCGTTTTTTAGTTTTATCTTTAATATAGCTTCGTTTATTCACAGACAAACGTATACAGCTTTGCTCTACACCATTGCAGTTACCGCAAATAAGAATGGACGGGAGCTGGGGCCGGGCCGAAGCATATTTTCGGGGCTGGGGCCGGGCCGGGGCCCCAAATTTGGGCTCCCGTCCATCCTTAACCGCAAAAATATGTCAAAAACGATAATAATATAATTTTCGTCTATACTAATGGCTTACAGTTTAATTACTGGCGTAGAAAGGAAACTTTCACATATTATTTTTTCACATTTTTTTTGTGTATATTATTTTTCACAATAAACGCTATCTGTTGTTAAAATTTTAAAGCATTTTCGATCACCGCAATACAGAAGCACAAAATTGCTCAAATTTTATGACGAAATAATGAGCATTTTAGGTTATTTCTTAAATTTGTCTAAATAGCAGACCTTAAGATTCCGAAAATTTAAGTGCAACCTTATCTGAAACAGTAGCATCACAGTTTATTGGTATACATCAAGCTACAATCTTTTTGAAATTTCAGTCACAATTTTTTTCCAAAAATCATTGCAGCAATTTTTTCTGTCGAACTACATTCTACATTTATGTTTCATTATAATCGTTTAGAAAAACATGAACTTCATTTTGTCCAAAGATTTCAACACATTGCAACAAATAATAATGAAGGATTTCGCCACGAAAGATTTTTTTGTTTACGGTAAGATATTGAATAAAGAAACACTGATATTAATTAAGAAGAGACACAAAAAAGTTATTCTTTTTTAGACCAATTTTATCGAAACTTAAATAAGGGTAGAAAAATCATTGCAGCATCTCAACAATTCAACAATGTCAAGCACCAAGAAATATAAGGAAAACTATCGTTGTCTTAGTTTATCAAAAAATATTAAGAAACAGTGCTTTTTAACGTAAATAAAAATGATTATTCACACACTTTGTCAGTTTTAATGTTTTAATGCCTTTTCCCAGAGTGTATCAAGCAAAATTATGTGCGTTATCATTAAATGTTTGATAGGGAAAAACGACAAGCATTTTACAGGCTTGCTTTTTCTTGACTGCGTGCTCCATTTTTTTAAGCAAATACAGATTTTCTTTTTCAAAAAATTCTCATGATACTTAAAATAAATTCTTTTTCTTGTGACTTTCAAAAAAAGGTCTTTTTTGTTCTGTTTTTGTTACTACACGTCTGTTAGTTCTGGTGAGGGGCTGTCCAGAAATTATATAATTTGTAAGGGGGGGAGAAGGGGTAAAAAAGGATCCTTTATGCTTCACGTAATTTCAGGAAAGCCCCTGACACATTTTCGTTATTTTTTACAACATATAGAAACCAGAAAAACTGGCGAACGTACAATAGCGCCATTAACGGTTTTTTCTTCAGCGCTCTCTTGTTCAGAGCGTTTGGGAGCCGCCTTTGAAATTGGCAGCTTGAGCAAAAACTTTAAAGGAAATGGCCTATTTTTGAAAGAGGAAACAACCATCCTTTTAAATAGGGGCGTGGTAATGACATATTTCGAAATCTTTCCCTTAAAGACCGACAAATCTCGAAATTCAGTTTTTGTACTTCCCTCAAAGGGAACCACCAGCAGTGATAATTGACTTAAGCCTTAAAACATATTTCATGTTGTTAACAGTGTTTTACACAGTAAAAAAAATTAGAAAAGAGTTTCATCAAATCCTTACAAAAGTTTTTTTCGCTGTTCATAGGAACAGCAAAAAACTTTTGGAAATACCTGATTAAATCCTATTAGGGAGGGAGGCAGGGATGAAAAATCCGGCCCGCCGGCCATATTTTTTTCGGCCGCGGCCGGCCGAGGCCGTTGGGTTTCGGCCGCAGGCCGGCCGCAATATTTTAACAGAAAAAAACAGCAAAGGGGGGACCCTTTGAAAAAACAAAAAAATAGAACCAAAAAAAATCGCAAAGTAATTTAAGGGAAAAAACGGAGAAAAATTAGTTAAAATTTCCTAAATATGTTAATATAACACAGAAAAACCCTATATTTCGAATGTTAGAAAAAAAATTTTAGTGTTGAAAAATTTTTTAAAATTTATCGAGGCCGGCCGCGGCCGGCCGCTTTTTTTTCGGCCGCGGCAGGCCCGGCCTTGACTTTTTCGGCCGCGGCCGCAGCCGGCCGCACTTTTCGGCCGGATTTTTCATCCCTGGAGGGAGGGGGGTTAAACGGCTCATTGGTCTATCTTATCATTGAGAATTCCGACACTTTTGTAAGCCACCGAGTCCAAATGTTTGCATTTTTTACTTTTGGTCTCTAGCTCTGATTTGTTTAGAAACACAGCTTAAAACTATCGAAGTGTACATTACTTTTTAGGAAAATGAATGCTGGAACCTTGGAAGAAATTTATACTCAACTCATAGCGTCGAAGGGGCAAATGCTTAGTGAAGAGGATTTTCAAAGTTTAAATATAAGAACGATTGGGTTTATTCGAACATTAGAAAAAGAAGATATTTCCATAGCAAAACGTATGAAAATTTGTTTTGATGTATTTTATAATGACTTGTCTGAAGAAGATAAAATTAAAGTGAGAGAATTGTATGAAGAATGGGCTGCTTTGCAAGTGATATTTGAACAAATGGAAGATAACAAATCAGGTTTGACAGTAGTGTCATAAATCAATTTTAGTGAACTTATAGATAATGTTAAACAAAAACAGAAAGTTTGTTTATCCAAAGATGAATGTCAAGTTAAGTTTATCGATTCCGAAGGCAACTGGACTGCAAAACTGAAAACTTCGTTCAAAGAGAAGGCTGATTTCGTAATAGTTCGATCGGTCACAGATGAAAAAAAACATTTTCAAAATTCCCACTTGCTTTCCTCAAAGACAGTTAAGAAACAGCAAGAACCAATATTTCGAAATACCCAAGCAAAGTAAGTTGCTGAAGCAGAAACCAAGTTATGAATAATAAAATTGTTGACAAGTATATGTATATCGCAGCAAGTATTAAGGAAAACGTTTAAAATAGCAAATGTTTTTACGAGATGCCTGCTGTAGTTGAATTTTGGTGCATCTAGCCCTTACATAAAAAAACCTATTAAATATAATACGATAAGCAGGGCGGCAACTTGAACTAATACCAACTGGGTGCCATTCCCTGAAAGGCGTCATTCCTTATAAAATTTTAAAAAAATGTCATTTTACCTAGTATGAAATCCATTTTTCGACTTAATTTTCGGATTTAAACTGGGAGCCATGGCACCCCTTCAAGTTGCGGCACTGACCGTAGGAGAATTTGTCTACGTTAGGAACGAATCAATGGAACCTCTTTTTTTCGTAAAATTCCTGAAGAACGCTGATGTGGGTGGATTTTCGGTTCTGTCCAAATATGTTTTTGAAATTAGTGCAAATTTCATGACCTTTAAATTATATGTTTTTTTTAGATTGCCTTTGATAGTTTACAAAAAACAACTGAGTCAACTGTGGCGTTATTTTGACACAAATAATGCCGTGATTACAAACTTGGAATGTTTGCTTAACATGTCCCGAAAACCACAAGAATTTATACCTTTGCAAGTTAAAAAACAAATGAATGGATATACTTTAGAGATGTTGAGCAAAGAAGATTACAGTACCTGGATAAAGAAAGAATGTAAAATATCTGCAGAAATGTTGAAAAATTACTTAGAAGATTCTGACTCAATGAAAACGTCAGATTCCGTCGAAGGTTTGGTAAATACTTTGGAACAAGATAAAACTTTTTCTTGCATTGATGAATGTGCTTGGAACGGAATGTGCAACATTCTTAAAACTCACATTGGCATGCTTCAAAAATCTAAAGCTAATGATGTAATTATCAACAAATTCAGCAATCTCGAAGAATTGTTGAACTTAATGTATCACATGAAGAAGAATATACTAGACTCTTCGAAAACAGATGATCATGAAAAAGCTGATTATAAAACATATGAATGTTCAATGCGAAAATTTAATAACATTAACGTGTACTACACATCAGAAAAAAAAGCGGTGTATCTTCCCTCACAAGTAGTAAGCCATCCCGAAATGTCAGATGACGAGGATAAACTGCACGATATGTTTATGCGAGAACCAAATGTTTTAATGAAGGCGCCAAAAAATGTAAAGGGAACCTTTGGAAGCAAACCTATATTGTTAGAAAGCAGGCCTCCTGCGCTAAAGCATTTATCCCCTGCAAACGAATTCTTTGTGGATCCTCATCACAAATACATTAAAGGAAATCATACCAAACCGGAATTTCCAGAAATGGACAGTATACGTTCAATTAAAGAAAAACCGAAACTTCCAGTAGCAAATTTATCGCACCAAAAGCAGCATTCTTCCGATCCTTCATTAATGAATGCTGATGATGATATACATTTAACACGGTCCTCAGAAAGTTCTGATGAAGAATCAGTCTTATACATGATGCATAACTCTTCAATGTTGAATCCTTTTCTTATGCGTTCGGATTTGCAGAAGCTGAGTTAGCAATGAGAGCATAAATTAATTTATAATAGTCCTTTTTCAGAAATCGTTATCGATAACAGCGTCACCTTCAAAGAAGATTTTCTCAACATTGATGAAAAAAGGATTAGCAATTATTTGGAAGAAATAATTGACGTCTACGACATGTTCGACAAAAAAAATGTTTCGTTTATTATCTCAAAAGCACAGAATGAAGAACTGCGTTTTTGGTTAGAAGTATGAACACAACAACACTTCGTAACAGTGAAGCATTTTAAATTAAATACAAGTTATTGCAGTAAAAAGTGGAACATTTATATGCTTTCTTGTATATTTAAGAACGAAGAACACTTTGACGCATGCTTATTTTTTGTTATTTGGGGGCTTTTATGCTTCCTCTACCCCTTCCGAAATGAACGATTTTCTTTGAAGTATTGCTGATTTGAGCAAAACCTCAAAGGTATCTCCTCCTCCCCTGAAATATTCTACGGCATTACTTAGTAACATTGTTAAATTTTTTAAAACTCTCTATAGTTAAAATTGTTATAACTCCACTCAAAATCTTCTTGCGTCAAAGTATTCTTTAGTATTAACGTGTGCAATGTTTTGTTATTATTGTAATATTTCAACAAATACATATACTTGCAAAATTGTTTCGATTTGCAAAACATTCCATTGAATAGCATCATGATAAACTGGATTTCATTTTCGATATATTTTTACCAACCTTTTCAAATTAAGTAACGTAGTATTTTTGATTGGTAAATTGATTTCAACTTTTATTTTTGTAAAACCTAAAAATAATTGGTTAATCGAATTTAATGGTTATTAACAACTTTCCAAGGAGCATTTTATTTCCATAAATTTAAAAAAATTTTATGCATTTAGATACTTTTTAAACTATTTTTGAGTATTCAAATTGTTTTAGTTATACTTTTAAGCATTAATAAAGTTCAATAAGCATTATTATGAGGTTTACAAATATAATATATATATATATATATTATATTAACGCTTATTTGCAAAGTTTCCCCCTTTTATTCACATTTTTATGTATATATGTGTTGCACAGCCAAGATGTTGGTTAAAGGTAAGTTTATGATATAAAGGTATGTTTATTTTTATTTAATATCATATATTAATGCTTATATATTATAGATACTCCTGTAATATATAAGCAATATTGGTTTTATTTTTTCAATCTGCGCTTTGATTCTCTTCAAATTTCATGTGGTTGATTCTGTTCAATGTCCATTTGGTCAAGATGAAGGAAAGCTTTTTTTTAAAATTTAGTAAATTTATACAAATTAAAAACATGCTTTAAAAAATATATAACATCAAATTTTAGAGCCAAATGTTATGAAACTAAAAACAGTGCCTCAACTTTTAGAAGAAATACGTATACATGTTTTTCTAACAAAAACATGTACATCATGTGTTGGTTAATATGTCCAAACGGAAACAGTAAAACGCGGGTACGCGGGCTGTAAAACGCGGGTACGCGGGCTGTAAAACGCGGGTGCGGGTAGTAAAACGCGGGTAATATGTCGCGGGTGCCATAAAATTTGTGTTGTATACTGCAATGTTTTATATTTTCTTTACCCGCGTTTTACAACCCGCGTACCCGCGTTTTACAACCGGCACCCGCGTTTTACAACCCGCTACCCGCGTTTTACTGGAACCCTTTAATTCTTTCTGTTTTCTTATGTCTCACTTTTATATCATATATAAATTATATGAACATTTTTAACATTTTTTATTAAAAATTAGAAATACAAAAAATAAATTAAAGCTCTATTATTTAATTCGTATGTGCTTCTGGATCCCTTTAGAATTTGTATTTCAAATTAAAACACAAATATCTAAAGTTCAAATAATTGGTTTTAAATTTGGAGTATTTTTGTGTTTGCTGATGATTGTTGTTGAATATTATTACTTGATGTTGAAGTTGATGCAGTTTCAGAAGCAGCCAAAATTCTTCAAAGCGGTTGTGGGGGTGCAGCAAGGTCTTGTGTAATAAAAACTGGACGAAAAGTTGAAGCTGCAGGAGATTTTAATGCTGCAGCAGCAGTTGATTTTGCATGAATTTTTCTATTCAAATTACAAAGATTTGAGTAAAATAAAGTTGTTAATTTTCAGAAAAGTTTTTCTATTTATGTGTTTAATAATGGTAGCAAAATAAATGAAATAACTAAATCCCTAAGAATTTTTTATAATTTATTTTCATTACATTTTTGAATTCTCAAATATGCTTCAAATATTTCCACGACCTTTGAATCTTCTTGTTCATCAATAAAATAAAAATGATTAAATTCAAAAAATTTGATGAAGCTAATGCGTTTAAACAATTTTGATGAGCAATTATGTTTTCGAAAAAAAATATATTTTTCTTAAAAATATTCATTTTTTCCATTACGCTTTTTCCAACGTAGCAAAAATTGAATATAAAAACGGTTTAAAAAACAAAGTTTTTCATTATTGCTTTTAAACGGCGGCTTTCAAGCAGTCGCAAAAATGCAGAAATATCTTTTATTGTTAAATTTGGCTGTTATTGTTTTAACAGTAAATGCTGTTGTTGAAATCACAGATTTCTTTCCATTTGGTGTTTCTCATGGAGATCAATATTTAGAAAGTGGGGATGATACAAGTTCTGCAAAACAAAATTTATTAATCTCGTTTCCTTTCTTTGGTTATAACCATTCAAGTTTATGGGTAAATGTTAATGGTGCAATTTCATTTAATGCTCCGATTAACAGATATACACCAACTTGTGCACCCGTTCATCATGAATATCGAATGATTTCTCCATTTTGGTAAGAATTTTTTTTATTTCATGAAAAAATGAATACAATCATACTTTTAAGGGCTGATGTTGATACTGAATTTGAAGACCCTACACCAGGAAGTTCTATCACATATCGTGAATCAACAGATTTAGCTGATCTACAAAAAGCAAAAAATGAAATTGTTCATGCATTTCCTGATTTTTCTCATATTGATCTTACTTGGACATACATTGTTACATGGTATAATGTAAGATTTAACATTTGCTAAAATCTAAAAACATGCCATATTTCGTTTTTAAAGGTAACATTCTTCCGTGACATTCCAACAAGAACAATTCGAAATACTTTCCAAGCTGCTATTACAACTGATGGAAGACATTCTTTTGCAATCTTTTACTATAACAAAATTCAATGGACAACTGGAACAGGTTTTGTCTTTGCTCAATTTTACTTTTTTATATGTATTAATTGCAGCTTCAAATGGGCATCATGAAAAAGGTACCGGTGGAACATCTGCTCAGATTGGTTTCGATGCTGGAGATAGTCATAATCGTACAATGCTTGACGTTTCTTGTAAAGATAGTGTAATTAATATCTCATCAATGTCAAACGTTGAAAAACCAGGTGTTTTTGTTTTTCGAATTGATTCTGCTGAAATAATTAAACCATATACACTTCCTCCCCCCGTTATCGTCCAAGAAAAACTAGAATGTCCACCAAATAGTATCCAACTTCGAATAAATGAATCTGTATGTTATTCCTTCCATCCAGCATTATCACAATTTGTTATTGCTGAACGTGAATGCAATTCATTTGGTGCAAGTTTAGTATCATTAAAAAATAAATATACAAGTGTTTATATCCCACGTATGTTTTGCATTTTTTTGATAGCAGATTATTTAAATTATTAATAAAATCTAAAAATTTTAGAACTTGCAAATTTACTTTTCAAACATTTGGAAGTCGAACAATTTTGGATAAATGCGCATCGATTAATTGATGAAAATACTTTTGAATGGACAAATGGTGAAGACTTTGTTTTTACAAATTGGAAAAATAACCGTTCAGAAGAAAAGGTGATTAACGAATGTGTTGCTGTTAATCTTGAAAAAGGTTTTTGGAAAACTGAAGATTGTTTTGCTCGTTTGCCTTTTGTTTGTGAATTTTATGGTGAAGGAAAAAAAGTTCCACAAACGGCTTTGGTTTTAGAAGAATTCCCAGGTTTATATATACTTTTTTGAGTATCCAAAAATTGTTCAAAGTTTAGATTTACCAAATTATATATATGAAACTGGTGTCCATCAGACCTTTATGAAAATTCTAGACAAAGGTGATCGTCAATAATTACTGAAAAACATTAAAATGAGCAATAATTAAAATGTCTCCGATATTTTTTACAACAATGTTCTTTCTTGAAATAAAATAAATGCAATTTCAATCCACACTTTTTTTATTCGCATTACATACATCAAAGAATCATTAAAAAACAAAAAAAGCCCCATATTATGTAACATGAATTTTTTTCCATATTTCTGCAAAACAAACAGAACTATGGAAACGGAAAAATATTGTTAATGGACTAAAAATTCGAACTAAAAACACCCAATTTTCTTGCCCATAAAAAATCATAATTTCTTCGCATGTTCCTGCTTTATCAGAAGCAAGTAAATTCATAATAAACATTGAAATATTTACAACAATTAAAAATGTAATTGTTTGCATTCCAGGTTGTTTATCTGGATTTTGATTTCTAAACTTTGAAGCAATGCAAATTAAGAAACATTGAGTGAGTGATTGAATAATCCGAAAAATATGAGCAAAAGCTAAAATAAAAGACAATTCTTGCCATTTTCTGGTTGTACTTAAACCCTGAAAAACATGTAGGTTTTAGCAATTTGTTGTTCTCAAAAAAATCAAAGAGCAAAACGCAGAAAATATCAAAACCACGTAACCAAACATACCACTAAACCAGAAATAGAAAAAGAAATTTCCCCAAACAATCCAATTGCTAACAAAATACTATCAAGTAATTCCTGAAATACAATAATTTTTTTGAAGAAAATAAGAAAGTATTTTTATTACTTGATTGGCATGATTTGCATCTTTACAAATCGATGAATTATGATACTGAAAATCTCTCAAACGCCATAATGCAAATAAACAAGCTGCAGTTCCAACACCGTTCTTAATAGTAATACAGCTATNTATTAGAGAAAATTAAAATTTATTGTTTACCTGAATAATGTCTGTCAAATAAAACAGCAAACCAGCAGCATAATGCTCAAATTTTTTGTAAAAAATAAAAAATGCAAAAGTTGCAGTTAAAGTTCCAATAATAAATATAAAGCTATAAACGATGCCTAAAAATTATGCAATATGACATAATTCTATTGCTTTTAATCATAAATATTGATAAACTTTAACTTACCACAAAAAAGCTTGGAAACTTTTACTGAGTTGCAACTTCTTTTATGCGTTAATTGACCCAGTTGTTTATTGTGCAAACGTTCAATATTATGCCAAACAATAAACATTACAGCTGAAGCAATCATTGAATATTCAATTACTGCGGTATAGAAAATTTTTGTAAAACTTCCTAGAAGCTTTACTTTATTATTTTTATGTTAGTAAAAAATTTACCAAGAACGCATTCAATTCCGAGGCAATCGTCTCCAGTGTATATTTGACTTTTATAAATAATTGGTAATTCACCTTTTGTATTAAGCGTTCTGTAAATAGTTTATTAATTCTAATCAAAATATTTAAGATTGTGCTATTATGATTCAAAAATGATAAAGTAAAGCAAAAATTGCTTACGCAATATTTCTTTGAGTTGTTTGATATTTAAAAAATAAAAATTGAAACCAGGTAATTAAATTTGCAGCAACAAGGTGCATTGCACCAAATCTTGTAATTATGTAATGTCTGTCATCTAACATCTATTAAAATATTTATTAAATCAAAAATTAAAGTATAATTTTACGAAATCTTACCATTGAGCTGTAAAATAAAAAATGTGTCTGTATAATTGTAAAAATAACCGCACAAATATCCAATTCCACAAATACGTCCATATATGTCGAAAATGTGAAATAAATACACGACAATATTGCAAATACTAAAAACAATATTCAAATCAAAATCTTTTAATAAAAGTTATTTACCAACAGTTCCAACGCGAAGAAAAACACTTCCAACATTTGGTAATTTTATTGCAGTTATTTCATTATTTATAACTGCAATAAATGATGACATTACTTTTGCCGTATGTTTATCACTTGAATTTCTTTTCAAATTTTGTTGCTTTAATTTTCGAATATTCCATTTTCGTTGAATAAATAAAATATACCAATAACCAAAAAATAGAAATGAAACAATATAAATGTAAAGATTAAAAATGAGAGATTTTGTACGAAGTTGTTCAAGGGTCCTTTTATCATCTTTGTCAATTAGCCAAGCGGATAATTCTGATATAACTGCATAGGTTAACAAAATTGCCAAATAAAATATTGTTAATAAACCGTTAATGTAATTTCTATAAAAAGACATGAAATCGGTAATATTTTTATGATTTGAATCATAAAAATTTAGCGGTGACACAAAGATTTTTTGAAAAGATAGAACTTACTTTGCAAAATGATTCTTTTGCCATTGTTTTGACTCTATATTATTGTGTGAAGTTTCATCAACAATTTCTGTTATGGTAGTTGAATTTGGTACTGCCAACAACTCAACCGAAGAACAAAAATCTTTCCAGTCATTTGTAAAATGTCTTACATTCGTTAAACAATCTTCCTCGTCCGCTTTCATCACGTTTGTTGATTCTATACCCATTTTTAGAAATAAATAAATTACAAATTTATTTGAAAAAAATAAGATTCAAAAAACCCATCTAAAAGAAACAAAAAAACAGCTTAAGATTTTTGTCAATAAAATAATAACAGTGATAAATAACAATTTGTAATCAATAAAGTTTAATGACCAAATTTATTAACTTCCTTGATTTATGTTTTTGTGAAAAAAGTGTATTTTTGTTTTTTATGATTAAAAACGAAACCCGTTAAGATTGCGTTAAAATGTGTTTTATTCTTTTAACAAATTTTGAATACGTCCCCAACGCAAAATTATTTTTCACAACAACAAAGTGTTTTTATTTAGAAATAGTTTACTTTTGACGCAAGTGTCTACAAAAATATAAAATTATTAAATTATTTGGCATTAAATATCAATGAATGTGACAAAATCTTATTAAACGGTCTATCGTCTGCCAATATTCATATTTCTTGTTGCCATTGATGGTGATGTATTAAATGATGCCGGCATTAAATGAATCTGTGGAGGGGCAAAACACCGAAAAACCTTATAAAAAATATTATTTAAAAATTTTCGATACGGTGACACAAAGATTACAGTAGTAATTAATTCAATTAAGCTATGAGTTGCAACGAAAATCCAACAATATGTTGCAAGTGTTGCAGTATATGGAATTTCAAATACACCATTCCCAAATATAATTGTAAGTGGAGCTTGCAAAAATATTATTGTTAAAATAACATGCATAATTGACGAAGTAATTAAAGAACGTTGTATTTTTGTTACGGTTGTTGTCTTGGGCAATGTTTTAACAATATGAACAAAAAATGCCACTACAGAAATTCCAGTTATTATTAATAAAATCTGAAAAAAAAAACTAATTCAGTTGAGAAGATAGTTTTTATCACTGTAAATGACAGGTCTTAAAAAACTTTGATGCTAATTTTTTAGTAACTAATGTTTATATTGATTAAATATAAAAGGGTCTTACCATACAAATATTATGAATGGTTTAATATAATACATTGGACAAAAAAATAGAGAAGGTTCATTTAAATTAATAAAGAAGCTATCATATTCGACAGCCCATTTATGAACAGTTTCTGCGTCAACAGAAAGTGTAAGAAAGCCAACTCCTGCAACACAAATATACAAAATTACAGTGAAGCTTCCACCGATTATCATAAAATTACGAATGTTTGTAAATTTTGAAACTGCAGATGGAAAAACTACTAAATATCGGCAGACCACTGTAATTGCAAGACCAACAACACAATTTATTCCAAATGTGAAACCTAATAATGTCGCAGTTGTTGTTTTGAAAAAGCTTCCATTATCTTTTAGCCATCCAATTGGAAATCCCCCTGCAGCCGGAGACAAAAACAACGGTTTTACAACACTGATCAAAGTTTCAAACATTAAACACCAAAATGTATGATTCAAAATTAGCCATTTAAAACTTTGCAAATTTTTAGATTGCGTTAAGATTGTATAAATTACAAAAGGAGATATTAGCCATGTTAAAAATAATGTCACATATGAATAATAGTAATACAAATCTGTGACAAATTGCGATGGAAAAACTATTTTTGAAGAATTCATACAATGTAAACTATTTACCACTAAAAATGTAATATTTCTTGTAAACATTTTCTCTGATTAAAATGTTTACAATATTGTTTGTATGAAAGCAGGTGCAATTTTTAAAAATCAGCTTCTCTAACGTATTAATTTAAAGCACAAAACATACGTAAAAAGTTGAAAAAAGGATTGTTTCTAAAATGTCAACTTGCGTTGACATGTGGAATCAATAATAAAAGAGGAGTGAAAAATTTGGACGCGCTTATTTTTATATTTGATGATTTTTAAATAAATTAAGAGTCTATTTCTAAAGTATGTAACTTAAACTGGTTTTATGAATACATGTATGATATAAGCTGGTGTAACTCTTTTTTCCCAAATTACAAAAATTTTAAAATTCAAACGTTTTAAAATAAAAGTGAAAAATTAACTATCGTTGTTAATAATCCTAAATTTTTGAACCAAGATTCTTTTGGTCCAAGAAGGAATAAAACCGATGAACACCTAAGAAAACAAAAATGTATGGCTAGTGCTTTTCTTAGTTCGCAGAAATTTTGTCGAAAATGTTTACCAATTTAATTCAGTGATTCCAAAAATGAAGAAGAAAGCAAAAAAAAATCTCATGTTAAATTTGAAACGTTCATCGATTAAAAAATAATACACTAAACAAAACAACAAACAAATAAAACTTTTACAACCCAAAGAGTTCAAAATACATATTTTGTTGCCTCTTACATGTTTTGTCCTCATCAAAAACAATATCGAAAGAGTCTCAACTGTTTTTGTAGTTTTTGACATATGAATTTAAATTTTTTGAAC
>CABFKP010002860.1:0-11521 GCA_901779475.1 Panagrolaimus davidi
AACAAAAAAAAACACGTCAAAAAAGCACAATAAAAAAATGGCAAAAAAAGATTTCTTTGGTGCAAAAAATATTTATCCTCCTAAAATGCTCAAGGGTGTTTAATTAAAAAATATTTTTTGCATCAAAGTTAGTCAAAAAAGCACAATAAAATAAAATTTAGGTAAACAAAATCAAAAACAACTGAAAATTTTTTTCGGAATGCTCGAAAATGCAAATTTGGTTGTTGTTGTTTGGACTGGAAAAAAAATGCGGCAAGTAAAATGAGGGGAAAAAATTGCAACAGGACATTTTGCCAAACTTAAAAACGCATCTTTTAAACTGATCTTGAAAACTTTTTTTTAAAAAAAACACGTATTTTTTGTGGCAAAAATTTTAAAAATAGAATTTTAACAGAGAAACTTAAAATTAAAACATTTATTTTTTTTATTAAAAAAGTGTGAAAATCAAAGATTATAAAAAATATCTAAAATTTCGACTGAAAATATTTTTGTCAAGTTCGCGTTGGAATCAAGCCCAAGATATCGCAAAAATAACCCTATTATGGTAATTTTTATTCAAAAGAAACTTTACTTATGTTTTATTTTTCCATATATCTGATAAAATAATTTATTTTGAATTTACTGTAGAATTTAATCATAACGATAAAGTACAAAATTCAAAATTTCTGCAGCGAAAATTTCGCTAAATGCATTTCCTCCACAAAATTTTGCGAAGCGAATTCCGTTTAACTGAATGTCATCAAAAATATTTTCTTTTCCCAGCTCCGTCGTCAGGGACTGAAAAAAAGCAAAAACCGTTTCATGTGGGACATTTTCATTGAACTTCAAATTTATGTATGATTCAGGAATTTCTGAGTTCTTCTAAATAAATATCCAAGTGTTTATTACCATATTAAAAGGGGTTTAGTTTTGACTTACTTTTATGAATGTTGAAAATGCTGTTGCATCGAAATTTGCAGGTAATTCCCTCAAATAAAAATGAACATTTTTTTGGACGTAAAAATGATGCAAGGTTTTGGGCCGTTTCATTTGTGTAATATTTGTCATAGTTTTCTCGCGATGAACTAGAAAGTATTTGTTTGATTATTCATGTAAACCTAGAGCTGCTAAATTTCCCGGGAGATTAAAAAATTGGGAGATTCTCTTGGGATATCTACCGCAAATCTCCCGATTTTTGAAATGCGCTATTTTAGCTTCAAAAAATTTTTTTCTATCATAAATATGGGCGGAAACTCTTTGAATCGGCATTCAACTTCTAAAATAAGACTGAGGAAGAAATTAATACTTTTAAAGTTATCAAAAAACGGATTACGGTTTTGTAAAAAACAAAAATATGATTTTTTATGATGTTAATATGAAGTTATTATGAGAAAAAAAATTTTCGATTTTCACATACCCTGTCAAAAATTTTGTTTCTAATTTTTTACACTTCAAAAATTTTTGACAGGGTACGTGAAAATCGAAATTTTTTTTTCAGAATAACTTCATATTAACATCATAAAAAATCATATTTTTGTTTTTTACAAAACCGCAATCCGTTTTTTGATAACTTTAAAAGTATTAATTTGCCACCCAAAAGAAAAGGGGGGAATTTCTTGAAATACCCTGTACAACCATCAAAAATTAAAAAAAAACTAACAAAGAAAAATTTTTAATATTTTTTCCAATCCTTAAAAGTTCTTCAACTGGAATAAGTGTTGTATCATCAACGTTTGTAACAGTTACATCTTTTAAACTTAATGATATCGTTGATGCCTCTGCTAACAGTTTATAGTCGTCCAATGTTAGTATTTGTCCAGAAATAGTAAAAGCTGAATTGCTGCAATGCCAAAATAATTTTTTAAAGAAATATGAAATCAGTTTTGGATTTTCATTTCCGTTTTCTTTAACGCTAATATGAAAAATAGCTTTGTTACAAAAAACCTTGAAATTTAATAATGGAATTTGTGATTCCAAAAAAGTAATTTTGTAAAAATATTTTTTGTTGTTATTAAATAAATTTGATAATGGAGAGATGAATTTGATTACTGGTTCTTCATATGTATTATTATCTATTCCTTTACAAGGTATAATCTTCATTTTTGGATAAAAATATTTGCATGTTGAATATAATTTATAAAAGAAATCCGAGGATTTTAATGGGTTGTTACAAATATATGAAATTATCGGCAATGGTATATCAAAATCTTGGCAAACATCTGGAGAAATGTGATTCATCATAAGTTTCTAAAAATAATTTTAGAATGAGTAGTAAAAGCGAATCGCAAAGCAAAAATCAGAAACTTTTGTTCAAAATTAACAAAAAAAAGATTTTATTTAAACATTTTTTGTTTGCCGCCATTTCTATTTTCAGTTTAATATTTTCAAAAACCGAAAAGTTGCAGTTATTAAGGACTCAAACAGGGAAATGTCACGAACAAAAAGAAATAAAGACACCCTAAAAGCGCGGCATTTCACCTTCGTGCTCTTTTTTCAGAACATTCTCATCCTCGCTGAGGTTTTTAACAGAACGAATATTTAAATGGCGAATTCAATTATTACAAATATACCAACAAAATACATTTTTTCGAAGGCATACTTATGAGTAAACTTTTTTTTCGGAGGCAATGAGAAAACTGAATTTATGTCCTTTATTTTTAGCAGCATTGTTTATTCAATACTTTAAAAGTAGTTTTAAATGTATTTATGGGAAGTCATCAAAAACAACATGTTTTGAACAAGCTTTTTTTAAAAGGCATATCAATTCATCATTAAAATAATCTAGCAAGTACCGAATTTCATTAAGTAATCATACTGATTGAATGATGTGATTGTTCCGGAAGTTTACGTCGACGAAGTGACAGCATATTTTCCGCAAGCCGGAAATGATGACTTTGTTCGAATGGCATTACTTAAGATAGTTCTTGGAGTACTTTTGATTCATATGTGGGTGGCAAACATTAATTTTCTTCTATAAAATAATATATGAGGTTGATGAATAATTGTATTTTGAATTATGTAACCTGAAAATACAGATTATATAATTGTAACCTTACCTGAGATGTTTCTTTTAATGTCCTATATTACCCCACGGCAGACCTGAAAAGAAAGTGACGTTTTTGAGATTCATCGCTGCTCCAGAAGCCTTGGCTCGACCAAGTTTTTTATTTTTTGTCTTTTTAGATTTATTTAACCGAAAAATTAACAAAGTTTTTAGCGATTGTGTCTAAGATGATTTATCGTGCAAAAAGAGGCCCGTTTTTTATAACGACACTTTCTTTTTTTTTGTATGAAACGGGGCTGCCGTGACCCGTCTTTTATTAAAACCCCTCTTGTGACTGTATGATTAAGAGAATATTTTTGTTGACGTTGGATTTGTCATTTTATTTTCTCTTTAAAATCAGGATTATTTTGTTTTTATTTTTGTACAGAAGATTATTCTTCGATTGATAAAATTATGTTTGTGTTTTTCACAATTTTTTTTGATAATGATTATCAGTGATTAGGCAAAAATAAAAAAGACAGCTTAGAATCAAAAATAGTATGTTTTTTTGCAAAAATTTAATGCTACATTAAAAAACATATTTATAAAAGAACCTTTAAAATTTAACTAGACAAAATCACTCTCAAAATGTTGTATCTTATATTATCATGTTTTTTAGTGCTTGTTTCTGCAAATAATTGTCCTAATGACGCTTTTTATAGTGAACAAACGCCATCAAACTGTTATATTTTTGAAAAGCAAAAATTGAGTTGGTATGAAGCTGAAAAATTTTGTGATAATCAATTTGGAGGACGTTTAGCATATCCTCAAGATATTTTTGATGGAATACTTTTCAGTTGTAAGTGTTTTTTCTTTTACGTTTAAAGTAGAGACGTGCACGGTTTTTCATAGTTCTCCAAATGTTACAAATACAGTAGCATCAGAATCACCGTAAAAACATTAGAAAAGAAACAAGAAGAAAAAAAGTACTAATAATAAACTAAAAGTTTTTGTGGATTAGAATGTTTTTTAGTAAAGGCCCAGTTTTTCCATCCCCCGAAACCTGAAATATTTCGGTCCAGTATGATAATTTTTTTAAATGATAACGTTTCTCATTCGTCTCTCCCTGAGGCGGTGCCATTTTTTGTATGTAGCACAATAAATCGAAAACGAAAATTGAACAAAAAAGCTTATTCAAAAAATTTATTTTTCAGCATATGCTTATAACCTATCTCTCACTGATTATTGGATTGGATCAAATAACTTTTATAATACTTCAATTTGGACATACAGTGATGGAAGTCCTCTTAATTATACTGCTTGGTTGATATGGGATAAAAATGAACCGATAGAAACAGATAAAAAACGATGTGCATCTATAAATGCCTTACCACAAAGATGGAAATCATCTGATTGCAAAGAACTGAAACCATTTGTATGTGAAATTGTACGAATTTTACCATCAAATCCATGGATTCATTTTAATGCTACCGGATATCAGTATAAAGCATATAATTTTTCAACAACATGGAAAAATGCTGAATTAATTTGTAATAAAGAAAATTCGCATTTAATTTCAATTCATTCTATAAAAGAAATGATTTTTGCAACAGGTGAGAACTTCCGATAAAATAATTTTGGAGAAATACGCAAAGCAAAAAAGCAGAAATTGTTTGAGATTTTGGAAACCCAAAAAAACTTTTTTACCTATCAAAAGCTTTTTTTGGGTTTCCAGTAGCTGTATTTTTGTATTAAAACGGGAGTCTCAAAAACTTTGCACCGTGTCTTTTTTGTGAAAAAGATAGTGTGAATATATAATATTATATAAATGCTAATCTCTCACAAATTTATCAAGAAAAGTTTTTAGTAATGATAAAACCATATACTGTAAAAAACAATTTTGAATCAACTAAATCTCAGGCCCAGACATGGATAGGATTATTTACGCAAGATCATAATAAGAGCTGGATGTGGTTAGACCAAAGTCCATATAATGATTCAATACATAAAGAATTATGGGCCCCCAATGAACCGGATAATCCAGGAAGGCAAAATTGCGGAAATATTTGGACTGAAAATCCTTGCTATCCTTATCGACAACTAAGATTTTATAATCGTATATGTTATTTGACAACACAACATTTTATTTGTAAAAAACCAATATAAAATTATTAGATAAATAAATACACATCATTACATTCTTCTTTATAAATGATTTTTTTAAATTGTTTGACAATTTCTTACAAGGAAATCACCAAATATGTTTCTTCCTCACAACTTTCGTTGGAAGCAATAGAACATTCGGTTCAATTAGTGTTGTTGCGATTCCGACTCCGGAGTTGGAGTCATTTCTTCCAAAACATCAAAGGAAAAACGCCGCAAATCGACTCCGGAGTTGAGTCGATTTGACTCAGTCGACTCCTCGTGACTTGTGATCATCGTCGGAGTCATTTAAAATTCGAAAGCACAACACTGTTCTCAATGAGCTGTAGTTTAATTTTTATATTTTGTACGGTGGACCTGAAAGGAAAGTGGGCTGCAAGCAAGCTGCAGCAAATTACACTGCTTTTTGAAAAAAAAACAACAAAAGCTCTACTTTTTCTCAAAAAAAAATTTGTTGTTTTTTTCTCAAAAAGCATTGTAATTTGCGGCAACTTGCGCGCAGCCTCCTTTCCTATTTTCTTTTAACCGGTCCGCCGTGTGCTGTTAATCTTTCTATTTTTTTGGCCCAAATCATCATTTTTGTTTTTTAAATGTTTAAAAAATACGGATTATGGATTATGTTGTTTTTATTTTTTTGAGCATTTTTTTTATCAGATAATACGTTTTGCTAATATATTTTTCCGAAAAGCACCCTCGGCACGAAAGTTCATTACAATGACATTTTGTCTTCGTTGGCGAAAAAAAAATTAGTTTAAAAAATGTTTTCTTTGATATTCGTATATTTTATTATCTTTTCTTGCTGTTGTAAATGTGAAAATTATCTTCAAAATGTTATTTCATATCAAATTATTTCAAATCAAATTAGAATATATAACCGTGAAAATCGAGTTTTGTTTGCAATTAACAAAGATTGCTCAAAAGAAATTTATCAAAATTTGATAATTAATTTTGTATCACTGGAAAAAATGGCAAAAAGTGAAACAAAACGTGTTGCAAATTTTATTACAGATATTAGCTTTGGTGGAAATTATGATAAAACATTAGAACCATATGATTCTTTCGAAGATATTATAAATTGTTCTGAAGTAAGATTTTACTATTTATTAAAAAAATTTGAAATTAGTGTGTAATCTAAATTCGATGTCGATAGAAAGATGAAAAAACTTTTTTAAATAAATGTAATATCGTGATATAGAAATTCGACATACCGCGGAATATCAAATTTTTTTGTACACCATTTTTTAAAATTTAATTTTAATTTAAAAACTTTTTAAACCGGAAAAAAGAATGTAAAAGCGGTGTCGACGCCAAACAGAAAACTTTCCAACTGCAACAAATATATTTTATAATAATTTAATTTATTCAATACGAATAATCTCATATATTTTTTTTTAACAAAATTTTCATTCAGTGAAAAAAGAGTATTTTTGCGAGTTATGCAACATAACTCGCAAAACTTATGCATCCATAGAAATTTTTTTCTCTTGAAGTCGAGACTTTCTTTTAAGCTTTTAAATTAAGGTTACTTTAAACTTTCATTTTCAAGCATTCTTGAAATATTTAAAATATATATGTCAGATTCCCAACAGTAATAACTGATTTTTAAATGTTCTAGTGTTACGGGTTTTCAAAAGTGGATAATGTTACTGAAGTGACAACCAAATTTATTGCTCCAATAAATGTGAGTTTTCAAAGTTTATGATACAGAATAATTGTTCTCTCTAAAACCCGGGCCAGGTTAAAAAAATTTTTAAATTTTGCTCTACTGTATCACATTCAAAATTTGAATAATTTACACAGAGTAAAAGTTTGTGTATAACGGGAGGCTATCTTTCTTATATCTCATGAAATTCCTATGGGATTCTCATATAGTTCCTATAACGTTCGCACATAAACACAAATTAGGAAGGTCATAAGAACTATATGAGAATCCGGTATTCAGACTTTTCGCCGACTTTTTTTTCGCCGACTGCCTTTTCGCCGACCGACAGTTCGCCGACTGCAATTTCGCCGACTTTTATTTCGCCGAATTTTATTTCGCCGACTGCAGACAATTCGCCGACTGCCTTTTCGCCGACTAAATGTTTTAAAGAATT
Organism: Panagrolaimus davidi; assembly: GCA_901779475.1. Classification (NCBI taxonomy): domain Eukaryota; kingdom Metazoa; phylum Nematoda; class Chromadorea; order Rhabditida; family Panagrolaimidae; genus Panagrolaimus; species Panagrolaimus davidi. The sequence continues at coordinate 7,222 of CABFKP010002860.1, forward strand.
TTATTATTAAAAAAGCGATTCCTGTCTTTTGCCAAAAAAATTACTTCAAGTAATCTGTTTTGTTAGCGTTCTACGCCACGGGGAGGCATCAGGTTATATTTTTCCCAATTTAACAGCCCCGATGTACCTCAGGGTTTCTCAGGCATTCTCAGGCCTCAGTGTTTCTTAGTGTTATTAGTTAGTGTTTCAAATTTGCCTTTAGTCGGCGAAATTCCAGTCGGCGAACTGTCAGTCGGCGAAAAAAACGGTCGGCGAAAACGCAGTCGGCGAACTGTCTTTAGTCGGCGAAAAGTCATACAATCATGAGAATCCTATAGGAATTTCAAGAGATATAGGAAAGATAGCCTCCCGTTATACACAAACTTTTATTCTGTGTAATGAAAAGTTGGATGTATGTACAGAAGGGTAATACTATAAAACTTTTTGGCCCGGCCTGTGTTTTAGAGAAGTCCTCAATGTTTTCCCGATTCAATATTAGGGGATCAAAATTGTTGATGTGAATCGATTCTCATTTTTATTCCGACTGATTAAGCCCTGATGAAAAATCAGAAAAAAAATTAATTCCGGATTTTGAATCTAAAAAAATCAAGAAAACATTGCTTACAAAAAAAGAGATTTAACAAAAAAATAAATAAACTTTTTAAGAAATCTTGTATCACCGAACCAAAAAAGTATTATACTTTGATAATTTCTGATAAATGTTTGCCGTTTTTAAATATCGAACTGAACGAAAATTGTCCAGGAGAATATCAGTTTATTGGTTTGATGCTTCCAACGGCAGATGATGCAAAAAATTGCAAGAAAAAATTATTAGAAGAAGATGTCGTCAATGGAAATGAAAGCAATATACATGTTAAAATTTTTAGCTTTAATCAAAACCAACAAAGCAGCAATGATAATGATTCATTAACTTATATTGATATGAACATTATTTATCATTCGACAATGGCAACATCAAAGATCAATTTGTTTGTTTTAGCAAAGGATGGTATTGAGCTAATTGAAAGTAAATGGCCAAGCACTCGAATACCTTTCACTGCACTTCGATGCAAATTTACAACAACAAAATTTGAAAGATGTATGGGAAGTGGAAATGAATCTGCAATTGGATATTTTCAATTCGGGACATTTGAAGGAAGTTCACATGAATTTTTAATGACAACACCTTTAAACCTTGAAAATGCTGATGATATTATTGATAATTATAATATTTTATTACCTCAAAATGCAGTACCATCAGAATCGGATTGTAAAAAAATAAAAGAATATTTAACAACTTTAAATAATTTGAGCCTTGACTCCCCGAACGAACAATATAATGTTTTGGTTTTAGATGATTGGTATCCGAAATGTTTAGAATTGTTTAGCAGTTTTGAATGGAATAATATAAATGTAAGTACAAAGGCTATATTAAAGAGAATGTCGACTTCAAGCAAAAAAGTTTTCAATTGCAACGAGTATGTTCTGACGCGAAAAAAACACACTATGCATTTTCCATTTGAACGTGCGGCAGCAAATTGTCGTCATTCAGGGATTTTTTTGCTTTACGTCGACATTCAGGCAAGAAACAATATAAATTTCTTTTGTTCTTTACCTGAACGTCAGGCTCATTCGTTCGAGAAAAAAAAAGGAAAAAAAGGCAAAGCGTCCGCCTCCTTTAACATGTTTTCTTTTTTCTCTCTCATTGTGGGATACCTAAAGTATAGCAAAAGTTCACTTTTGTTTTTTCTTGAATGGTTCTATCCATTGACCCTCAAAACATATTCGATAAAATTCCTTACTAATAATACATACTAATAATGCAAATTTTTACGCTAAAAAAAGTCTAAAAATGCCATTTTTAGCATGAATGAGTTACTACACGATAATGATCAAAAGTTGTCTTTTTTTAGAGACATTTAGAAATTATTGTAATGTATAATGGAACAATAAAAAATGATTATTTAAAATTTATTACGTTTCCAAACAATAGCTTGAATCATTTAAATTTTTATGAAGAAAATTGGTTTGAAAGTGATATTAATGTTTTTTGTGACTTCAATCCTATATGTACTACAATTACAAATAGATCTACAGATTTTTTGAATGAGAAGCCCCCAACAAATGTATTTGTACAAATTATTATAATTATTATTTCATTATTGTTGTCAATATTTATTCTTGCACTTCTTGTATATTCAAGAAAAAAGAAATCTACAGAAGAAAGAAAAAATTGGATAAAAGGCAGAGTTGAATCTGTTTCATCATTAAAACCAACAGAATGTAATGATCAATACTGGAATTTATTAATAGATGATCAAAGTGTTTTGATTAATTACGAAAAAATATTAGGACATGGTTCAGAAGCTACAGTATACCAAGGTAAATGCATTAAAAATTTAACAAATAAAAAGTTGAAGTACTAGGAAGCAAAAATAGTCTAAAAAAGATAAAAAGACGATTTGCAAAAATCAACGGTTTTTTAAAAAGTTCATCATGTTTTCAAAAAAAAAGAAAGAAGAAAAAAAGAAAGGAAGAAATACCAATATTTGGTGATTCTGAAGCCTGGATCCAGGCCTGGACAACTTTTTTTGGTAATTTTGGGTAATTTACCATTTACCCCCAGATTTACCGGTAAAAGAATAACCCTAGCTGCAAGCAAAAAAAAGAATGCATGCTATTTTTTTCCATCACGATTTTTTATAAACACCATGTCAAAAAATTTGATCTAAGTGCCACTCTCCTTTTAAGTGGTATGCACAAAGAAAAATGAAAAAAGACGACAGAAAAAAGCGTGTTGTAAGTGGCAATGTTGGAACGTCTTAAGATCCAATTTAGGGAACTGTCACTTTTTTCTTATTTTTAACTTTAAACCTATAAACAATATTTTTTAAGCTTATCACAAAGAACCATTTTGTATTTTATCAAATATTAAAGTTGCTGCAAAAGTAACTTTAACAAATGAAAATTCTAACGATTCAAAATTCGTTGATGAATTAAATTCGTTGATAGCATTAAAATATCATCAAAATATTATTTCGTTGATTGGTTGGACAATGATCAAAGGGGATACTGTACTTGTAACAGAATTAGCCGAATCAAATTTATTTGAATATATTCAACATAATCGTTATCACTCAAGTATCATGAAATGGAGTCTACAAATTTTATGGCAAATTTCAAATGCCTTGGAATTTATAGCCAGTAATGAAATGATACATCGAGATGTGGCATGTCGAAATATTTTAATGTTTAACAAAAATATTGCAAAATTAGCTGATTTTGGACTTTGTTGTAAATGCCAAAAAAATGGAATCTTTAAAGATACAACACATAAAAAATTTCCATTAAAATGGTTATCAATTGAAGCTTTGATCGATCGAATATTTTCAGAAAAATCTGATATTTGGGCTTTTGGAATATTATGTTTTGAAATTTTTTCACACGGTGATATTCCATATTCAACGATACCACATTCAGAAATGATTGAATTTTTGGAATCTGGAAAAAGGTTACAAAATCCAACAAATGTCGCTCCGCATATCTATGATTTAATGCTTTCATGCTGGAATAAAGATCCTCAAAATCGTCCAAATTTTAGAGGAATTCGTAAAAATTTAGAAATTGTGCTTGAATATGGTTACTTACCTCTTGAAAAATCTGTTTAAAATTTATTGTAAGCTTTTAATTTTAAATAAAGTTTTTGCATTGAATTTCTCACATTTTTTTTCTATGATATTTGCACTTTTAATTTTGAAGCCAAATTCACAAAAAAAAATTATGAGAAAACAAAGAACACAAATAGAACTTTATAAATCAAAAAAGTTCAAGGAACAACATAAACGCAAAAATAACTACAAAAAACCTTCAGGAAAATCAAAGCCATCTTTTTCTTCCCATAAAATTTTGCAATCTTTTTTTGTCGAATCATTTTCACACGAAATTAAAGACTGAAATTTAAAGGACAGAAATAAAAGCGGTGAATCAATTTTTACTTGAAAAATGTATTCAATAGAATTTTGAAACTCGTGCTGAGAAACAATATATTCTTCAAAGTTTGAAAATGTTGCTAGTAAACTTCCATATGAATATTCATGATTCGAATCATTTAAGGTTCCAAATGACCATAAATATTGTTGGGGTTGGGATTTTGGAGGTTGTTCGGTGCAGAAATTTATATATTTCTAAAAATTATTGTTACAGTAATTTTAAATCTGTTTAAATTTTTCAAAATTTACCTGAATAGCAATTTTCAAAGTTTTTGCAGAAATATTTATTAAACAATTATTAAAAATTATTGTTGATGGAAGTTTTGTGGGAT
>CABFKP010002878.1:0-11511 GCA_901779475.1 Panagrolaimus davidi
AAGCTTTATGACTTTGTTGATTGTTGACTGATGTTTTTTTTGTTAACTTTAAACGAATGAATAAACTATTGCATATTTAAAAATAACAATTTTTACACAAACTTTTTGATTTTACAATATAAAAATGTCAAATTTTGTTAACACTTTTTTTGAAGATAAAAATTCAGTATTAATATCTGAATTTTTGGATTTTCCCTCAACATTTGTTGCAAAATATAAAACCAACAAAAGAGCTATGACTAACATTATATTTTTAAGGCTTTTTTTCCACGAACAATGAAAGTTTTGCGTCTTTAAAAAAATTTTAATCACACAATGCTTAAAAATTTTTTTAACAAAATTTCTATAATTGTTGTTACAGTTTGTAAACATTTCTTTTTAAGCTTAAACTTTGTTAAAAAATTTTTTAAATAGCATTATTGTAAAATAAAAAATAAAATGGAAAAAAAGGTTGCAATTTGTTGCGTTTTAATTTGCTATTGTTTTATTGCTGCAGGTTTTATTATTGGATATTGGGCACTTTTATTTAAAGTAGCATGGGCGAATGAAATGGCAAAAATTTCAATGATTTATTTTGGTTTAAGAATTTTATGTGATATTGTAAATGGAATGTTTTATGTTTATAATGGAAGTTGTACAGAAAGCTCTGGGAAGGGGATAATTGTTTTTATTACTTGGGTTAGAAAACTTTTGAATAAATTTAAATTTTAAAATTTAATTTAGGCAACATTTCTTGGTGTTGAAATATGGGGTTTAATTGCATCAATTAATTTACTGCATTCTGACGAAACACAATGTCCAACAACTACGATTAGTGGAAGCTGTACATTACTTGTAATTCTTTATGGGATTAGTTTATTTTCAGTTTCGTTTGGGGCATTTCAAAAAAGAAGAGAAAACGATAATACAGAAAGTGGGAATGCTGCAGATGTGGAATTAGCTCTCGTGTAATATCATATCAAACATCTCTAATAAATTTTTTTTCGTACTTGCCGAAAATATCATAATTTGAGTTTCATTATTGTATATGGCCCTAAAATTATTATATATTTGAAAATTAATACATTTAACTAAAATAAACAATGATTCGTTGAAGCACTGTTGCATTTTTTTTCAAAAAATTTTTTTTTTTTGGTTTTGGAAAAATTAATGTCGAAAAGATCAAACTTTGCCTCAGAAAAATGTTTATTGAGTCTTTTGTGAAAAAAAAATAACTGATGATTTTTAACAGTTAAAACATTTTCTTTATATCGAATTTGATTTTTCTGTATTGTCAAAAAAATGAGATATTTACTCTGTTGGTTTTCAAGTTTAATAACCAATACTAATTTGGTACTGAACATTTTTGTACAAATTTCCCACTTCTATTTTTTTTAAAAATGAAAAAAAGGAATTTCTAGAACGAACAACGCTGTTTTTTCCAATTTTAATTATTTTCTTTTACTCGGATTTGGAATAAAAACGTGATTTTTTGCTTTTGTGAATAAAGTTTTTTTTATTAAAAAAATATACTGTCAAAATTTTTATAAAAATATTTACGTAATTGAAAACAACAACAAAAAAAGAAGACGAGCAAAAAAAGTACATGAGTTATTTTCTTTCTTATTGTTCTATGACATTTTTGTTGCAAAAGAAGAAAATGAGGGAAAAAATGTTCCAAGAAAAAAAAGGTACAACAAATTATTTTGGCAGAAATCCTTCTTCACGAAGAACATACATAATTGTTGAAATTGGCATTACTTTTACACAAGGTTGTTCAGACATATTTGTCTTTTTTTGTCATTAAACCAAAGTGTCAAAGATTTAATGTCTTAGATAACACATAATTCCCTTAGAAAAAGCATTTTTAAAGGCTCTGAACGTTTTTAATTTTTCAAGTCATTCGTAACTCCGGAGTCACAGCCGGAGTCATTTCACATCCGAATGCACAACATTGGTTGTAATAAACCTTCAAAGAAAAATTTGTGTTAATATCAAAAACAGGGATGTGCGAAAGTAATTTTTTCTAACGAAAGCGAAAGCGGAACGGGATTTGTAATTAATCTCGTGTACTACTTTTAGAAAAAGATTTGGGAAATCACTGATACTGTTATCAGAAAAGCTATACAATACGGCACAAACGAACATGATATTGCAAAAAAGATATATCTGTTTTTGAAAAAAAATTATAAAAGCACGTAAGTCAGAAAATATTAGTTTTAAATTTCTTATTTACCTTTTTTAGAAAGCATGCTTACGCTGTTTTCATAAGCAGCAATGAGCCCTTTTCAATGGGACATCGATACACGAATATGAATAAAAATATTACAGAATTTTGTAAAGAAGGTGAATATTTGCAAAAAAAATATTTAGTTTGTCGTATATCAGTTCTTCGTGAAAATTTATTAAAACCATGTGAATTTTTTAACAATTTAATGATTGATAAAAATGGTGAAAGGTGGTGCGCATTAAATGGTCCCCCTGCTGTTTGTGTAAATATTGAAGAAAGTCTTCTTCAGAAAAGTGCCTACAAAACCTGCAAAGATCTTAAAATCTTTTATTTACGATCATACACAATTAGGTTTGCAAACTTTGCAGTTGGGTATTCTTACAACAGAAACTTCTTTAAAATTTTTCACCTTGAACTTACTGATTTTACCATAACCTGTGAGAACTGTTACGGTTTTTCGTTTGTTGTATATGCATAAGATTTACACAAGTTATTAATTCATTATTGATGTCAAAGAATAAAATCTTCATTCATAAAATTTTTTGTGAAACTCATTTAATTGATCTTATTTGCTTGTTTACTAAAACAGTTAATAAACAAAGATAAATGTTGCTTTTCCATTAAATAAATAATTTATTTGGTCAAAATTACAATAAAATTCGATCGATTTTTACCGATTTTTTAGATTCTCCGGGAATTGACAACCCTTTTCTTATCATTATTGAAATTTTTATAAAAAATGTAAAATTCAAATTTTGAAAACTTTTTGTTAGACAAGGAACAATGATAAATATTAATAAAAATGAAAAATTAATTTAATTTTGTTTTAATTAAACATGTTAGCAACTAAAGTGAAAACAGCTGATTTTGACTCAAAAGTAATGTCATTTTTCTTCATTTTTCAAACGCTTTAGAAAAAAGTCTTTGAAAAAACTTTAAAATTGGAAATAAATATTTAAATGCAGTTGGTTTAAATTAAAATATTAAAATTAAGGTTATGGTAGTTCAATGAAATGAATTTAGGTAGAATAAATACAAATTCTTGGAAACGGTAATTTAAATGGTTGTTATTATATTTTACCGACAAGGAACAAAAAAACGTAATCATTAATTGCCACTATTACAAAAACGAAAAAATTATAGGTGGAAAAATGTTTTTACGACTATAATTAACAACTTTACTGACAAGAAAGGATGTAATTTAAAACAAAAATTTTCATTGAAATGGAAAAACTGCTACTTTTGACAACATTAAAAAAGTTATTTTATAAATTGCTACTACGAATTTTTTATTAATTTTAAAAATGAATAATTATACTCAAAATTTCTCTTTTGCAACTTCGGAATATCTTGAAGCTTACGGTAATCGACTACGTTGGAATTCAGTTATTAATATTCCAATAAATGGATTGGCGGCATTTTTAATACTAAAATATTCTACTCCCGCAATGGGAATCTACAAATATTTTATTTTAGCAACAATTGTTTGCGCTTTTTTAATGGATTTTCATTCATCTTTTATTTATGGTTTTTATGATTTTGTTCCACTATCACTTAGCTGCCCGACAGGGATAACAAGAAAATTGGGGTGGTTCTGGGGTAGTGCAGTTAATTATGTAAGTCTTTGATTTTGTTACTGCAAATTGTTCAGATTTGAATTATGTAATTTACAGTTTTGGGGAGAGTAATAACGATGAACCAAAATTTTTGGCATTGGCTCCCGTGCCATGTTTCTCCTTAAAGGAGGCGGACCTTTTGATCCATTTTTTAAAAAAGAAGGGTTTCGAAATATTTCTTTNGAAATATTTCTTTTTTTTCCAACCCTTCGATATTCGTGATCAGGCAAACTCTTGAGACGAAAATGCAGCTTCCCTTGTTTTTATTTTTTTAACAAAGGAAATATTTTTTCGTCTCAAGAGTTTGCCTGATCACGAATATCGAAGGGTTGGAAAAAAAGAAATATTTCGAAATCCTTCTTTTTTTAAAAATGGATCAAAAGGTCCGCCTCCTTTAAGTAGGGAGGAAGGGGAAGGGGGAAGCAAAATTTGATGCTCACTTTAAACGCTGCCAAAATCAAATGAAAACATTTGATGGTGAAGAGAATTTAAAAAGATTAGTGTTGCCGACGGTGCCGGCACCATCGGCAACAATGCAAAAGATTAGATTATTTGGTGATTTTAGATATGGAAACATCCTTAATCGTAATTGGCATATCAACAATTACGATAATAAAGTTGCATAACGCTCTAATCGAATATTCCTCGATATTTCGGTTTTAGGTTTTTATTTGTCTAATTATGTTACGGTTTTTGGATTAAAGGGGCGGCTGGTTATATACTTTTTTGTTTCAACTTTTTTTTCGAATGTGGCAAATCCTGATCAGGGATTGAACTAAATGGTGAAAAAAATCAAAAATAACGAAAATTTTGTTTATCCTTTTTTTTATTTAAATCGAACATCAGGTTTTGCCACTTTCAGAAAAACAACGTTGAAAAAATATACGTAACCAGCCGCCCCTTTAACAGTACTTTTTTGACCAAAAAATTACTTTTTTTCGATATCACTTTTATGTAGTCATCGAAATTTCGTCTTTAAGAACAATCGGATTTGTTTTTTAAGATTACAATTTACTTAAAAATGAACATTCAAAATTGTTTTCTAACTAATCAACAAAAAAATTACCCTTAATATTAATTCTTATCCCAAATATTACTATTTATTCTAAAATTTTAGACATTCATTCATTTTGCGATGAGCTTTTGTGGATTATCTCTTACTTACAGTATAATATATCAGCATTTTTCTTTAACAAAAGATACAGAAATATTTCATAAACCAAAAATTATAGCAGCTATGTTTGTTTTTGCATTTCTTTTTCCACTTCCAACAGCAATTTTATATATTTTATGTTTTGATTATGAAGCCGGAAGAGCGCATGTTTATGCAAATTTTCCTGAAATCGCAAAAATATTTGATTCTGAATCGTGTAGTTTGCAATTGCTTTCACCTACAATGATTGGATATTGGATAGCTGCATGTATACAAGTTTTTTCGTTATTTGTTTTTGCAGTAGTAATTGGCGTAAAATTATCATTAAAATTGGAAGAATTAAAGCATTCGTTATCAGCTAGTACTTTAAAAGCTCATAAACAATATATATTGGCTTTGTATATACAAGGTACCGTACCCTTTATATTAATTGTTATCCCAATTGGATTTATGATAACAACACTTGCATTTAATTTATCAAATTTAGAAAGTAATGTTTAAGCAATTATGAAATATTTTAATCAAATTCAAAAAAATTTGTTTTAGATTTTTTTCAATATGCATTTCAATGTTTTGGCCTTCATTCATGTGGAAATGCCATTGCTGTTATGTATATTATAAAACCATATCGAAAAGCTTTGATACAATGTGGTAATAAAATTAGTGGCATTTTTTGCAAAAGAACCCCTGTTAAAATTTTACCAGTAATCATCTCTAATACTTCTATGAACACAAGTTTTTCGAAACTTTAAAAACACTGATTTTTAATCAAATTACCGATATTGCTAGAAAACGTTTAAGATTTTTTCAAATAAATCAGTTTATTAAAATACGAAAATAAAATTTTATGAAACACAAGAAATATTTGCAACAAATAAATTAATTTTTATTTTTTCAACAAAAATGAATCACACATCGCATATCCTTTAACAAATAATTAATATAAAAAATAACAAAATGCTCATTAATTAAATTTTTCAACAAAAATGTGGAAGAACTATTTCCCCGTTCAAATGTTTTTCCATTTTGTGATTTTCTTCATCGGTCATTGAACGAATTTTGTCATTTTGAATTATTTTTCCTTGCTGAAATTTTTATCAAATTTTTAAAACTCTTTTTTACATAGAAATGGAAAAAATGAGTTTTAGCAAAATCAAAATTAAAACTTTGATCAAACAAAAAATACACGCTATTACAGTAATTCAAATCAAACCTTATATATGCAATCTCCACCGTTAATTATAATTGTATATTTTCCGTCAACGATAACCGTGTTTACAGAAGATGAAACGCCATTTATATTTGTATTCATCGAATTTGAAGATGAAGATGAAAAAGAAACAATTGGATTTGCTTTAACACAAATAAAACAAATAAAAATCAGAGCAAATAATTTAAACATAATAAAATAATATTTCAAATGTTTCTAATAAAAAAGACCACAAAATCAATAAACCAACTGAAAAAAAAGTGCGGAATAAAAAAAACAACAAGACCTGGCAATTTTGGAAAAAAGATATTTTTCACTTTTAAAAAAAGTGGAGTACATTAATGACTAAAAACATTTGTTGTAAACTTGTTTTTTCAAACATACTTTTTTATTTGTTGTATTTTAATCCTTTAACGATTAGTCATCCACAAAGGTTAAATTTCATTACCGGATTAAACGAATTTTTGGTTTGTTAAATAAATCAAAACAGCAAACTACCAGTAAAACAGAAACAAAAAATTTTTAACTTTTTCCCATTAAAAAAAACAAATGGGATTTTTTCGATGATTTATTTTTAAACATTAAAAAAATTAATTCACTTTGTGTTATCTTTTTAAATATTAATATATTTATTTAACTGGTAACACACTGCGTTTAACACGGCAGAGATCCATAGTATAAAAAAAATCTGACTCATCGCTTTGATAAAAAATATTTTTGTTTTCCATTAGATAACTTTGGACAACTTTTTCCCATTATTGTTATTGGACAGATGGTCTTTTTGAAAGCGAGAAAAAAAGGAAAGGATTTTTTCTAATGTGTTTAGTAAACACTGCTTTAAAAAATGTATCTTAAAAAGTCTTTGTTTATTGTTGTCTATTGGTTATTTATGGGTAAAAAACGGAGTAAACAAAAAAAGGGAAGAAAAAATCAATTTAAAATGTCTAGCATGTTTTTGCCATTTTATTTTTCAAGAAAATATTTTGAAAGTGTGAAAAACGCGAAAATGTTTTTTGAAGTTAGCAAATTTGACGTTTTAATTTTTGTTTTAGAAAGATAAACTATTGATCCGAAGAAAGAAATATGGGAAATCAAGCAGTTAAACATGACGCAAAAATGTGCTAGAAACTGAGGATGGTTATGTTCCAAATATTATCCGCTATACTGACGGAAGAATTCGTTATGCTTTTGGACAAGTTGATATAAATAGTGAAATTGGAACAGGAGTTCAGCAAAATGTCCGATTTGCATTGAAAGAACATTATCTCCCTGGTGATGAAGCTTGTCATATCATACCAAAATTATGGGGTGGATCAGGACATCACGTCGAAAACTTTTATGCCGGTCCTTTAAATGTAAGTTTTGTTTAAAAACCTTTTTTAAATTCATAAATCATCGGGCAGAACATGGTAGTTGACGATAATTCCCCACCTAGGGGTAGAAAACACGGGGAATTTAATGGTGATAAGAACTAGTTTAAAATCAAAAATCTTGGCACATTTTTATTCAAATTTTTGGGGTTCATATGCCAAAAAGGTCTCTTAACGCAAAAATTTCGAAACGCCGTCTCGAGATTCCCCATAGTCGAAAATCAATAAGGGAACAATGATAGTCAAAATTGATTTCAGACAAAAAATTTCCATCGAAAAAAAAAAGTCGATTTCGGCACTCTCGACACGATAAATCCAGCATTTTGCCATAATTTCGTGTTAAAAGCATTATTTTCTATCTTGTAAAGCATGGCCGAAAAAATAGGTTACAAAAAAAAATTTTTGATTTTTTTCACGGTGCAATTTTTGTCAAAATTTTAGAATAAATTTGATTTTCCGACGGTGCAACCCATTTGAAAAAAATTGACGGAATGCGTTTTAAATACAGTTAATTACGTTTTGTTCCAGATGAATAGAGGAATGGATAAGCAAATGGATGTTGCATTGGCAAATTATGATCGAGTTCAATTTTCTATTGAATTTTTTTATACTGGAAACAATAAACGACCTGATCAATTTAGCTATATTTGTACAGTATACCAAAAAGTAAATGGCAATTATGTAAGCGAGAAATTGTTTAAGGAAAATATTTTAAAAAATTTTTTTTTCAGATTGAACGTGCAACTGAAACCGGAACAGATGATAATTATAGCAATGAATTATCTCAAACTGTTAAATCTGAGGATTTATGAACAAAAATTACGCATTTTTATTATAAAGTTGAAATATGTTTTTTGTGTTTTTGGACGTTAACATTAATAACTATTTGTTTATCAATTAATAAAATACAAAAATGTTATGGCAGTTGAATAAACTTTTTTTTCCATAATAAAACATAAAAACCAGAAAACTTAATTAAATTTTAACAGAAGACTTTTTTTTGAAATAAGCCTTTTTTCGTTTTTAATTTATCACAGAACAAAAATTGCTTTCAAATCACTCAATATTTATCAGGTGAAATAAAATAATTTTAGTTTTCTGAAATTTTTAATATCTCTTGAATCTGCTATTTTACTTTCTCATAATGTACTAAAACAAAATATTCAATGCCGAGTTATCCTATTGCGACATCATTTAGACAAAAACCGCTGATAAAAAATGCTTTAATATGCATTGAAAAATAATGTTTATTAGATGAAATAACTTAAGTATCCTAAAATTTTTAATTTTTTTGAGAACGTTTGTTTTTTTTTCTTCCAAAATATAATTTTTGTATACGGGTTTTTGTATTATTAAAATGCATTTTTTTCCATTACTTAAGAGTTTGATATCATTTAAAAATTTCAACGAGTAAAACCTTTTTTTCGGTATCGGAAAAATAAGGGGTCTAATTGGTTGAAAAACTTGTGACCTTTTTAAATTCAAGAGTTTTCTTCTTCTTACCGAAATCAGGGATGAGAAATTCGGCCTAAAATCCGGCCGCACGGCCACGAAAAACAGGCCTGCCGGCCGAGGGCCTGTATTTTTTAAACTTTTGTATGGAAAAAAACAAAGAATTTCTTAAAAATCTTCGGCCGCCAGCATTTCTCATCCCTGATCTAAAGAAAAATGTTTCCATATTTTTTTTGTCTGAATTTTCGTCAAATTAGTTTTATTTTTCTTCGGTAAAGACAAATTTTTCACTTCACCACCGTTCTTCTTTTTTTGACAAATGATTAAAATTAATCAGCTGTCAAAAGAAAGAACGTTTTAACTTTGTGTTCTTTTAAAATTTATAACCATTCATTATTTTTCTCATTAAATTAAATACTGTCAAACAAAAAATTTATGACTTAAAAAATTGGTAATTTTTTGATTTTATGATTAAATAGGAGTCGATGATATTTGGTACAAGCACAAAAAACAATTTTTGACACTAATATAAAAAAAGTGATAAAATAAATACAGTAATTTTAAAACTACACAAATTTTCGAAATAATTAATAAATATTTCATTGATAAATTGTGTATTTATAGGATAAACTTTTATGTTTCAGAATGCTCTCATATCTGATGAAATGGTATGTGAATGTCTTCCTGAAGGCTGACTCAAATTTTGCTTTTCTAAATTTTAGGTCAAATTGTTTTGTACTTTTTACTCAGTAAATAAATATAGCTATGAAAACTTTACATCAATTTGTTGCAGAAGTGCACACTTCTAACTTTTTTTACGCATACTACAATAAAATGTCCACTTATATTTGTTTGTTTATTTTACGGATTTATTTTTTACTAAATGTTGCGAAGCTTGTTTATTATTAGAGAGTACGTTTTAAGTTTCTTTTGTAGAAAATGTACTCTTGGGAATAATCATTCTCTTGCAATTACATACGTAAACTGGAAAAACAAATAAAGTTTTTTTTGCGGAATTTAAAAACAAGCTGTTATTTTTGAAAAAAAATTTTATCAAAACTCACGTTTTTTGGAAAGTAAAAAGCGTGTTATTGCCAAAGTTAAAAACAGTTTTTTAGTCAGAACTTAAAAAATAAAGTACAAAATACTTTAAAAAATAAGAAAATTATTATATATAAGGATCTTGGAAAAAAAGATTAGTAACTTTTGGGTCAAGTTTGAAGAGAACCTCTCTCTGTACATAGTACATGCGAAGCATGAAAATTTGAGTTTCTTTCGTTTCAAGTGTTTTGGATACAAAATTTATCAAAAACAATGGTGTATTTTAACAAAAAAAATTACTGTATTTATTTTATCACTTTTATTTTTTTCTCAAATCATGTGCTCTGATCAAATGTTATCACCTTTATAATCATTTAAACATAAGATAACCAGTTTTTTCATTCATTTTCTCAGACATAAAAATTTTTAATGTCTGACAAAAGTCAACTGATGAAAATAAAATGAATGTAATGTACTTAAAAAGTACAGAAGTACGCAACATTTACTCTTATGACAACTGATTCATTTCTAATCAGTTGTCAAAAAAAGAACGGTGTCTGTCTTAAAGAAGACGAAGAAAAAAGAAACAAATTTGGTCAAAGTTTAAGTAAAAATAAAGGATACATTTTTTCATTGATAAGAAAAAAGATACACGTGAATTTTGAAAGGTCACAAGTTTTTTTTATTTGAAGGAATTTTATGGCTATTAAATATTATTTTGTCCGTGATCATGCAAAAACAATGAAAAATATAAAAAATAATCAAAATTAGATTAGTGTCAATTTTTTTATTGATACTATTTTTGAGGTCACAAAAAAACCGAAAGATCAAAGTATTTTTTTGTTTCTGGATATCCTGTTGTGAAGCATTTTTGTGTTGAAAGTTAAATGCTGATAAAAAATTTTTGTGTTAGAATTTTGAATGCTTTTTGATACGTTTGCATATAACTTAGAAACATGCACCAAACTTTTTCACATATTTTAATGATATAAATATTTTAATAAAAAATACAAAATTTTCGTTTAAAAGAACCTTGACATTTTTCGGTTTCATCATTTTTGTGAAATTATGTTCGTCTTTTTAAAAGTATTGTTTGATAAAAATTTCAATAAGATTTTATTATTTTAATCTGTAAACAGCAAAATTTGAATTTTAAATAGGCTAAAATTTAAATTTCGATGTTAAACATTAAATTATTGCTTTTCAACGGAATTTGATCTTTTTTCAAAATTCTTTCCAAAACAAATAACCACGATTTTTGATGTTTAAAGTTTTTGCATTTTTGATTTTCGATTTTCGATTTCTTAAAGCATAAATTATTATTTTTCAATAAAAGCTCAAAAACCATTGTCTTTGGGAAAACTATCAGTGAAATACGTGAATTTTGAAAAAAAAAACATTTTGCAACAACAATGGCAACAATGACCTTCAGTCACAAAACATCAACAAAAACAGAAGAT
>CABFKP010002885.1:0-11505 GCA_901779475.1 Panagrolaimus davidi
ATTTTTTGCCTTTTCAATCAAAAAACCTGCAAATTGTATTTAAAAAAATTGATTGGAAAAGAATCAATATAATTAATATTATTTTATATTAAATTCATTTCTAAAAATGTATCCTGACTAAGTAAGGCAATTAAATATATGGCATGGTCATAACTCATAACCCTTTGCTTTATTTTTAGTTTGAGATAATGACATAGCATATTTTAATATTATATAATGCATCAAAAAACGTGTATAGCTTTCTAAATTTTCCAGCATTTTTCTCCTTTATTCTTTTTTACAATATTTAAACCTCGATTATTTTTAGATAATACTTAGAAATTTAATGCCCAACTACAAATTTTTCAGAAGCATCAAGTTAAAGCTTTGACATGAATGAATTCACAGACAATGGAATTCATTGGGAACTTGAAGAATTTTTTAATGCAGAAAATGTTTATATGAACGATGGTAGATTAAATCTTTAACTGTCAAACAATTGTTCAAATTCTTAGGAAGAAGAACGATAAAGATTTTACCATCAAAGTTTATAACGAAAAAAATAAAGGCATGTTTTTTGTGTATACTTAATAAATAAAATATTACATTTTAAGCACACAAATTTATTCTTTGTTAACGTTCACCATATTTTCCAACAATGTTTGATTCTGGAATGAAAGAAACAGTCGAAAATAAAGTTAAGATTGAAGGCTTCCGGCATAAATTTGTAAAAACAGCTATTAAATTTTCTTATAAACCTCCTTCTTACTACTTTTTCTCTTATGATGAATATTTACTTTTACTCAAATTTTCAAAGAGTTTTTAATAATAAAAAGTAATATTTAAACAGATTACGGTTTTTTAAAGGGCAAATTTTTTATCTTTTTACTTCTCCCCTTTAAGTTTTTTGGTGGTATGCAAAAATACACTTGTACTTTTTTATACCTGACTCAACATTTTTGTAGGAATTAAAACTTTTAGATTTGAATAAATATATATCATTAAAATATGAAATAAAAATACACTTTCATAACTATCGTAAATCATCTGTTTATTACTTGGAATTTATAATAGTGCTCTGCACCAAATAAAGAAGCCTTTTTTGATTCAAATCTTGCATGTTTTCTTTTTCAATTACCATATTTTCTTAAAAAAATTCAATTTGGATATCTTTGTAGAATTGTAATTATTCCAATTATAATAATTTCAATTTTTGGTAAAATTAAAAAATCTTATCGATGGTTTTTATGTTCCACAAATTATTTGTTAAAAACGAGTGTTTCTTATTTTTCAAGTAATCTTAACAAAGCTAGGTTTTTTAAATTTAAAATTAATAAATTAATTGACCAAAACGACATTTTTTCCAATCAGGTCATGTTTAATTTTTTTTATTCTCGTTTTTATAGTTTATAAATTAAATTTTAAAAACTAATTCAAAATAATTTATCAATTTGTTTCTACCAAAGTATTTTTTTACGCTTTTAAATCTTAGAAACTTTTTGTTACACATGTTTGAAAAAAATGGACGTCTTTATATAAATACGTTTTTTGTTTGTGCATCCGGTACTTTTTTCATTTTCGCCCCCTCGAAAAATTCATTCGCAAAAGCAACCGCTCATTCAACCCCCACCCGTCTACCCTTTTGTATTCTCAACGTTAACTCACTGATTTTATGCAAATTTCAGAATGAATTTTTTGAGGGGGGGGGGGTGCGAAAACGAGAAAAGTGCCGTGCATCTTTCAAAATTCCGTAATGAAAAAAGTACACCATTCCAGTAATGATTGCTTATTGTTATTTGTTACAGTTTTATGCTTGCACATTTTTCATTTAATTTTATTTCAACCACAAAATAAGAAAAAAGTAAATTAACAATTTTTTGGATAAAAATTGCGTGCCACAGCTTTACAACAATGTTCATAACTTAAAAGAAAATATTCTTCGTCATTTTTTCGTTTACAAATTTTTGCAGTAATATGCTTTCCTTTGCATTGAAGACATCGAAAAACTTGTAGGTTATCATCATATGAAAATTTGTAGCAGAGGTTTTTGTTTTTTCCAATGAAAACAGTAATAATTTCTTTTTCCTTTGAATTTGCAGATTTTTCAAATTGATCAGCGGTAAAAAGTCTTTTTGAAGCTTTAAAATCTTGAATTTCGCATACATGTTGTGTTTCATCCATTTCAATAAAAGATTCACCAGCGTCATTTTTAATCAAATTTGCCCTTGTATGTTTTTTTCCATTTGGATGTTCAAGACATTTTCGGCATTCAAAATTTTGACCATGTTTTGAAAATTCGTAACAGAGATTTGGGTTTTTAACGTCAAAGATAAATAATCTTGAATTTGGAGTTCCCGATAAATTTGGTAAAAGTTCAAATCGAGATGATGGAATTTTTGGCAATTCTTCATAATCCATTGGATTGTATTTGATAGGTTTACAAATATGGTTCTGTTTGTTAAATAATACATAATCTTGGCCATTTTTTTCATCTTTGAAAATTTTTGTTGAAACTATTTTTCTTTGTTTGGATGAAAGACATTCATGGCAGACAAAATGTTTCTTTGTATTACAGAATGAAAAAGCGTAACATGTTAAATGATTTGATGAAGTGAATACTACAAGCTTGGAAGTTATCCATTTTTTATTTGGCTCATATACGATAAAATCTGTAATTTTTTTGGCAATATCTTTTGGATCATATTTTTCAGCTTCGCATTTATGATCATTTTCTCCAAGTTTCAAGTATTTGGTGTTGTCTTCTTCATTTGTACAAAGTTTTGCAGAAACAGTCAAATTGAGCTGATGACATTTCAAGCACTTGAATCTTTTGGATTTATTTTGAAATGAATATTTGTAGCACAGGCTATTGTCGGTTTTATCATAAACATAAAGCTTTGTACCATTAGTTAAAATTCCATTTTCCGACGCAAGTGTAAAACCATCACTTTTAACAATTTTACTTTGATCGACACTTTTTCGGCTAATTTGTTTTTGGTATACTATTCCACTTGAAGGCAAAACAGTAAGTCCGTCTCCTTCAACATCTTCATATTCTACAGGCTTACAAATATGTTCGTTAGCTCCAAGTTGAAGATATTCATTTCCATTAGAATCTTGTAAAACTAGCGCACTTTGATAATGTTTTCTTCTGTGACATTCTTTGCATTTCATAACATTCTTTCCAACATGCTTATAATCATAGCAAAGCTTCTTATCTTCATTACAATAAATTACCATGTGGGGATGCTTTGTTCCTTTGGTGTAAAAGAAAAAGTTTGGTGGATGTACAAAAATTTCTTTCCATTTTTGAGGTTGATATTCTCTAACTTTACAAACATGCTTTAATGTTGCTTTCATTCGCACAAAATTTTCATTTCTTTCATTTTGGCAAAATTCAACAGTAATTTGTTTGGCGGATCCAGGAATTTGTGCGCAGCTAAGGCAATGGTAAACATTTTCTTTAAGATGTGAAAATAAATATCCAAGCTTTCTTTCCATTGATTGAAAAATAAATAATTTAGGTTTATTCCTTTTTTGTGAAAATACTTGAAAAAGTGATGATTCATAAATAATATCATCATTGGCATTTACTGGNGCATTTACTGGAATATATTGAGATAAATCACAGATATGATCTTCGATTCCAAGTACAACATATTCGGTACCATTTTCATCAACTCTAAGATATGCACGTACTTTATGTCCTTGATATGCGCATTTTTGGCAAACAAAAATTGGCATTATTGATACAGAATATTTGTAACATAATGTTCGATTTGTTGTATCAAAAACAATCAGGTTTTTCCTTTCATTTCCATTTTTTCTAATTGTTTGAAGTTCAAAATCAGGAGCATAAACAATTTGATTTTTACTAAATACTTTTAAATTTGAATATTCACGCGCTTGACATACATGATCTGGATTAAATTCAACATATTCATTTTCGGTGCTGGCATTATGAATAATAGCCCTAACTTTTCTGTTCCGAAGACTTGTACATCCACAGCAATGAAAAGACTTATCAGTTGCATTCCAAAAATATTCATAACAGAATTTTCTGTCACTTTCGAAAATTACTAATCTTGTCTTCTTTTCACCATTAATCAATCCTTTAACCAATTCATAATCTTTTTTGTTGATCTTTTTCTTGGTAGTTGCATATGCTCTGGAATTTAAAAGTTTGTTTTTCAATAAGAAACTTGTAAAAAATTAATCTAACGGTAAATGCAGCTTTTAACTTAAAAAAATTCTTACCTTGGCTTCTTTTTTTCAGTAGTATTTTCATCTTCTTCAAATTCACCGTCAGATGAATAATTAGAGTTATTGTCATTAATTGCATCATTAGAGACATTAGAGTCTCCATTATTTTCTGGTTCACGAGTACTAAAAGAAGGATTTTAAAGTTTTGTTAATTATTTTACATAACAAACTTTTGAATAATATTGTCTTCAACGCTATAACTTTCAAGAGTCGAATATTTAGAAGATAATTCCATCAAAATATCTTGACGAAAGCTTTTTTCTTGCAAGAATTTGATTATTTCATTTCTTTCTTGATCATTATATACATTCATCAGACCATCTATTATCGTTGCAACATTACCATTACCACCATATTCATCAAAAAGTGGAACCAAAAACTTCTCCTTGAATATTTGTTGTTGAATGTTAGCCTATAAAAAGAATTTTAGCAATTTGTAAAAAGCCTTTCACTCACATTTGACTTGCAAATATTATTCATTACTTTTTCGCAGATAGCTTCTGAAGAAAAAACCAAAGCAAATTTATGTAATTCCGAATCAACGAAAAGAATATTCTAAAATGAGTTACGAAAATGCATTTGGAATAATTAAATCCTACTTTTTCTCGGGCATATGAAGAATCAAAGGATGCACAAACTGGTTTAAAATCTAAAAGTTCACAATAAAATCTCTACTTTTAGATTAAACTTCTACCTTCGATTTTCGGATCGGCATTCAACCATTTTGAAACAGCATTTATTGAAATTTTGCAAAATCCATAATAATGAAGTTTTTGATTTTCATCAACAATTAGCAATTGTACTCCTTTGCGTTGTTTCTAAATTTAAAGGTTTAGGAAAGATCAGAATACAGTATCTTACGATAAACTTTGATCTGATTATGATCAAGAAAAAGTACTTTTTTTTCACTTTTGCAAAAAAATGCATAAATTACTGCCTTCCGCACTTTTTTCACATATTTTTGCAACTAATTCAACCCCTTTTTTGCACTTTTTAAACATTTTTTACAAACTTTTTCTGATTAATTTTTGATGCTAAATTAAAAATTTAGAGTCTTGATAAGAATTTGTAAAATAGTATTAAAATGGATGTAATTAGGTTCGCAAATGTGTGTAAAAAGTGCGAAAAGCGCGCACTGATCGTAATCATGCTCAAAGATTGTCGTCAAACATTGCATTTTGTATTTTTAAATCTTTTATGTATTTTTAAGTCAATTTTACATACCTTTAAATTCGAAGAGCACGGCACAGGTTTGCAAATATGTTGGCAATACAAAAGTAAATATTCATTATTGTCATTTCTTTTAATAATTTTTGCTGTTACAATTCTGTCTTTTTCCTTACAATTTGGGCAAAAGAAAACTTGAAGTTCTTTATCATAGAAAAAAGTTCTGCAAGATGATCTATTTTTGCCATGAAAAGTTGTTATTATTTGATTGCCGTCATCTTTAACAGATTGCTCAAAATCACCTCGCTTAATAAGTACTTCAGATTTAAGTAAATTTTCTGGCTTACAAATATGCTTTGATTCATCCATTTCAACATATGTTTCACCGGTTGCATCACTACAAACTTTTGCTCCAATATGTTTTTTCGATAAACCACAACCTCTACATTGCAATTGTTTTCCATTAAGTCTAAATATATATGCAGCAAAAGGATTTTTGATATCAAAAATAAATAATCTTTTGCGCGTTACTGAATTATATAAAATTTCAAATCTTGTTGAAGGAATTTTTGGAATTTCTTCAAATTGTTTTGGATCATAAATTTGTGGGGTACAAAGATGTTGGACATTGCTAAGTAAAAGATTATCTTCTCCATCAGAATTCTTTAAAAGTTTTGCTGTAACTTTCTTTGATTTAGATGCATCGAAACATGCTTTACAGTAATAATTTTTGCATTGTCCATTATGAAAAAAAAGATAACATAAATTTTGTTCTGAATTTGAGAATATAACAAGTTTTGATACACTATGTTTTTTGTTTGAGGGATGAATAATAAACTTAGAAGCTGGAACAATTTCCATTTCTTCTTTGTAGAGGACAGGTTCACATTTGTGTTTTTTATCATTTAATTCAATCAAATTGCTTCCGGTTTTGTTTTTAAAAAGTTTGGCAGATACATTTGAACATTTAATGCAGATATATCTATCGAGACGTTTTCGATATGAATATTCATAACATAAATTTTTATCAGCAAAAGAAAACACAAATAATTTTGCATTTGAAATACCAATTTTATTTGGACGCAATAAAAAATTTTCTTCTTTGACAATTTTGTCTTCGTCTGCTGCTCCCGTTTTTCCTTCTTCTTTTAAACCATTTTTTTCATGAATTTTTATGCCAGAAGCTTTAAAGTTTGCAAGCTTTACAAGTACAAGAATGTTTTTGACCCTTTAGTTTTAGATATTCTTTTCCTTCATCATCAAAATGCAAAGTAATAAAAACATTTGGTTTTTTCAGTTTTCGGCATCCTTTGCATCTAAATACATTCTTTTGATCATATTGAAAATCATAGCATAACTTTTTATTGTTGGAATCCAAAATTGCTACATTTGTGAATTTAGAACTTTTTTTAGTATAAAAAATAAAATTTGGAGAATAAACATGTATTTCTTTCCATTTTTCATTTGAATACTGCCGTAATTTACATTGATGATTTTGATTTGGTGCCATTCGAAGATAAATTTCATTATCGTCATTTTTGCAAAGATTAAGTGTTACCGCGGTTTTTCTTGCAGCTTGACATCCAAGACATTTAAAAGATCTGTTGTCGCCTGCAACACAAGAAAATTCATATCCGTCATTTTTTTCTTTTGAATTAAACACAAATAATTTTGTTTCATTTGAATTTGGATAAATCTTAAAATTTGATTCATTCAAAATAATATCTTGGTGTTCATTAACGTCTTTATAAGGTCGAAGATCACAAACATGTTCTTCTTCACTAAGTTCAATATAATTACCATTTTTTTCATCGAGATGAAATTTTGCGACAACATATTGACCTGCTTTAACACAACGTTGGCATAAAAAATTTCCAGTTGTTTTTTGTACACGATATTCATACCCTAATTCTCGATTTTGTTGATCAAAGAGAAAAAGTGTTTTTCGTTCAATACCGTATTTTACAAAAGTATGAATAACAAAATCTGGAGCACGAACAATATTTTTAGTTTTTTCATGAATTTTAAGAGATGCATATTCCCGTGGTGTACAGATATGGCCAGTGTCACCATGTTTAACATATTCTTTTTCAGTATTTTCATATTGAATATGTGCTCTGACACCTTTGCGATTTAATATTGTACAACCACAGCACAAATATCGGTTTGCACTTTTTGACCAAAAATATTCATAACAACACTTTTTATCTTCATTAGGAAAAATAATAAGACGTTTTCGTTTAGCTTTATTAAAAATTCCTTCAATTATTTCATAAAATGGTTTTCGAATTTTTTCAGGCATCTCCTGAGGCGATGCCGATGTTAACCTTAAAAGGTGTATTTTTAGAGCAGATCTAAATCCTGGACTGGACTCACCTCTGGACTAAACTGCTAAACCCTGGACCCCTTTGTCTAAACCCTAAACACAAAAATTAAACCCAGGACTGGCATAAATATTGTTAACCTTGTAATTCTATATATAAATATCTAGAATCGCTTCTAACACACGTTTAATGCCAGTCCAGGGTTTAGTTTTTCATGTCCAAGGTTTAGACAAAGTCCAGTCCAGGGTTCAGCAGTCCAGTCCAGGGTTTAGACCTGCCTGTATTTTTATAATTTTTTTAAAATCAAAAAGTATACCTTTGCCGTTTGGTTTTGGAGTATAATGTTTCATCCATTTCATTATCAGAGGTATCAGTAAAAGAAGGATCATTCTCAGAAACATTTGTTTCTTCATTTAATGTATGAATTCGCTTTCGTTCATTTAGTGAACTAAAATTTGTGGTAAAGTAAGAAAAAATCAATAAACTATTGTGTCTTACAATTTATTTTCAACATCTTTTCCATTCTTTAAATTATGAAGATCTGCTTCTTCGGTAGACGACATATTTTGCCTTCGAATTTTTTTATGATTACAAATGAACAAAAACCGGATAAGCAAAACATCGGAAACGATAATTTTAGTCTTTTTTAAAATTTTTATTCAGTGGCAAAGTAGGGATTTCTGAGGAAAGATCATTCAAGCTATGAGCGGACTAAGATCAAAAACTGTTGAAAAAAACGCAGAATAAAAAAAGCAATAAAAAACATAAAACTCAATACAATACATTTTTTACACAAGTTTGCATTAAATGACTTAAAATAGCTCTAAGTTTGTCTTAAAGATATCATAAAAAACACCAAAAAAAAGTCTATGGCTTCCTTCATTCGTTGTCCACAAAAAAATGGAAAAAATACCATAGATTTTTCTCATTTTTAGACCAAGGTGAACAACACTTTTAAGTTTTTTTTTCTCTCTCTCTTCCTCCTATTAAAACTTTGGCGCCAAAAAAAGAAAGACGAAGATGTGGTTTTTATAACGAGGAAGGAAAGAGTATAAGTTCGTCGTTAAAAACTTTTGCATTAATGCGTTAACTGTTGCTCTCATGAAAATTCTACCAGGCAACAATTTTAAAAATAAAACTACCAGCAGAAATCCTCGTCCAAAAATCGAAAACACAAAAAAAAACGAGAAACGTTTTTTTTTCCTTAAGGTAATACTTTACAAACACAAAAGGTATGAAATTTCTTGAGGTCACACAACTAAAAGTAAGAAAGAGTATGTACCTAAACCTTTCAATTCAACAGATTATCGATTATTGAAGGACATATTGTTGTTGATAAATTTAAAAACACTTGAATACTTACAAAAAAGAACCAAAAAATCGTACAAAAGAGCAAAAATTGCAATATATTGTGTTATATAGAAAATTACCGTATACAAAGTTTGTGACACACATAAAAATGGCCTTGTTTCAACATGTTATTTATTAATAAATATTAATCATATATGATAATATTAATGAGTTTCCAAAATTATTTTTCCCGAAAACTCCAAATTTTACTGGAACATTCAAGTTGCTCTGTTACGAGTTTTTTTCTAGCAAAAATGTTTTTTCGCAGTTATCCAGCAAAAAATTGCAGTTTTCAAGCAGGTATTAATTTTGAAAAAATGAATACGTTCTTTAAAAAATGGAAAAGTGATAATTTAATTATCATAAAATAAATATAACAAAGCTGTTTTTTAAACAATGAAAAAGGATGTATTGTCGAGCTAATTTTTAGCCAATATTCCTTTTTTGAAATGTTCTTTTTTATCTTTTTGGATATTTTATGATTTTTACTTTTAAGTTATTAAGGTTAAAATAGATACGTGAATTTTTAGTTAATGGATTTTCTGAATTTATATACAAAATAAACAGAAAAATGAAGAAAATCAACAGAAAGTTAAAAAACAATAGCTGTGCGGTTGTATCTGTGAATAAAAAAATTCTACTGCTGTTACAGATTTTGATTCTCTTTGTGATGCATTAGGTAATAATCAGTTTATTAGTTTTTAATTTCCAGCGTCTAATATTTGTCTTTAAAGAAATATAACAAACATAATGCTGGGAGAGTAGACGGACTTATTTTTTCTGTTCAAATATTGCCTAAAAAATTGTTCTTTTGAACCTTTATCATTAAAGATCTTAAAAATGATGAATGTTGAGGAGGAAGACTACTGATAAGATTCAATGAATTTTTCTATAAAAAGTATGACGTTTTTTTGATTTTTGTACGGAAAATAACTGTTGTTGTTCTAAAAAAGGTTTTTTGCTGTCTCGTCGAAAAATGTTACCTAATTTATTTATTTTTATTACTTTCATAGTTTTTGCTGTTTCTGGTAGCAATGATGGTGAGATAAAAGTTTAAATTTAAATACGTTTTAAATTTATAAATTTCAGCATGCATATGTCCGCCGGATAATATCCATATTTTTTGCAGTGAAAGAACAAAAATAAATGAAAATGGAACATATTGTGATAATTTTCTATGCAATTATAATGTAAATTTTATTTAAACTTTTAAAAAAAAATAAGATTATTTATAGATTTTGCCACCAGAATCGACATCAAATTGTCCTACGACTCATTACAAGCTTATAATAAGAGCTGAATTACGGCCTTCAATTGATTATTTAATTTTTAAAGTGGATGGAAAATCTGTTCACAAGTTTGTTGAAATCCGAATTATGTGCAAATTAAACTATTTTCCTTTTTTAGTTTTACTGCAGAAAGTGAAATTCCAACAAACTTCCGCCGAAGTAGGTTTTTTTGTAATGCAAAATTTTTTTTATTGAAAACTATTTTACTTTTATAGATTTTTATTTTACGGCGACAAAAAATTATACTTTTGAATTTCATTCCGGCACTTCTGCAACTCCGACAAAACCAACAGATAATTGGCACTGGTTTGTACGAATTGATCCAATGCCTTCTCCAATATTTGATAGCGTTATTTTGAATAACATTAGCTCTAAACATGTTTTATGGTTGCCTGATATGACAGAAAATCAAGCTTTAATCATTCAAAATAATGATCCAACAAAGGTTCTAAAAATGTATTCAACATTTACAAAATACAGTGGTCTCAGAAATTTCGCTATTTATGATGGACAAAATTTAGATAATTTTATTCAAACGTAAGTTTTGATGAAGGAAAAAACATTAAAATGATTTTACATTTTAGGTTGGGGGACGACAGTACAAAAGATTTTCCAAATGCAAGATCAATAAAATCGTCTTCTAAATATTTTACCATTTATGCATCAGAAAGTATTGATTCAAGTAACAATGGAAATACCGTACTTTTTACAGCTGAAGGTATTCAAAATATACTGAAAAAAAATAAAAAATACGTTTTCCAGATTCTAATAAAAATTGTGAAAATAATGTTTTTCAAATGGTTGTTGGCGAAAATCAAGAATTTAGTACTTCAATAACATCAAACGATAAAAATTCTTGTGAAGCCATATTTCTTTCCGTAACGTTAACTGCAACAGATTTACCACATATTTGGATACGAAATGTTTCTACATCTTCTAACGACGGCCAATACACTTTTAAAAGTGTTTTAAATGATAGAACTTTATTAAATTTAAAGTAGTTTTTTATACGACTTAAGAGAGGGTCTACGAGAGGATTAAAATCGAGTGGTACATTGAAATTTTTTAAAGAATTCTGTAATTATCAATCGATAAAAATAGGTGAAAAAAAATTACTGATATTCTCATTTTTT
>CABFKP010002894.1:0-11504 GCA_901779475.1 Panagrolaimus davidi
AGCTGATGCTGTTGTTGTTGAAGAAAAAGAAGAAGCTGCCTCTGAAAATGTTGATTCAACTGTTGCTGAGGTTCAGCCTAAAGCTTCTGCTGTTGAAGAAGAAAAAGAAGCAGCTGCCTCTGAAAATGATGATTCATATCAAATTGATAAGTTTGAAGACGAATGGAGTGATGAAGATGAAACTACTGAATTAGCTAAAAGCGATACAACAAAAGTTTTATCAAAACTTTCTGGAAAAATTGCACAACTTTATGAAAAGATGGATATTTCTGATGTTTCACTTTGTGTTGGCGGTGAAGAAATTAAAGTATCGTTTTTTTTGTAATTTGTACTTTTAAACTTATATATCCATTTTAGGCTCATAAGCTTATCCTTTATCTTCATTCACCATGTTTGGCAGCAATGATAAAACAAGATGATTGGGAAACTGCTGGTACAACAAAAATTGATATTGAAGGCTTTGCACCATTAACTGTACAAAAAGCTCTTGAATTTATGTATACTGAAAGCATTGCTCAAGTTGATGAACTTCAAGTTGATCAAATGATGGAATTAAGTCGCTTTGCAACAATGTTCTCAATTTCTGATCTTAAAGATTTTGTCAATAATCAAATTATCAACGCTGTCAATACTGCAACTGCTTGTCAACTTGCAAATCTTTCAATGGAATATAATGAAGATGCCATTCATACAACTGCCCTTGAATTTATTACCAAAAATCTTCAAGCTATTAAACTAGATGAATCCTTTGAAAAACTTTCTGGTGAAAATGCTAAAGCAATCCTTCGTATGCTTTGAAGTGGGTATCCAAAGATGTTACATATCTCTCCCTCTTTTTATATCATTGTTTTTTTTGTATATTATTTTTACTTATGTTACCTTTTATCTTATTGTTTTTCTTTTGTATACTTTTTTTTGAAAAATTTTTGATTGAATAAAAAATGTCTTGAAAAAATTTGTCAGAGATACAGTACCCCTAATTTTATCTTTTCTATTTAACAATTTCATTAAGAAAGAGCAAAAATAAAAAGAAAACTTAAGACTAAATAAAGAATCGTGAGATGTGTAAACTTAGAGAAATCAAGTTGAAAAATTTTAAAAAACAAGAAGAAGCTCGAATTAATGCAAATTTTTGCACAGTGTGAGACACAGCATTTTAGAATTCTATCATGTATCCAAAATTCATTTTTCTAAAGAATCTTTGATTTAAGAAGATTTTAATATTTTACGTTTACTTCTGAAATCTAACTTTGCAAATATTTTTGTATTGTCGCTTTTACATTTACAGCATGCAGAAAAATTTATTTAAAAAGGTTTTTATTTTTGCATGTAAAATATATGGATGCATTTGTGTAATCTACTGTAAAACAAAATATGTTTCAGATGAATGATTAATAAACAATACAAATTGTAGACACTGGCAGGGAACACTTTTTCCTTTCTTTTCGCTCACTTTTTTTTGGTTACAGTATGAAAAATTGAATTTTTTTATACAGATTAATTATCTGACCTATCCGATGTAATTTTTTACGCTGATTCCAAATATGTAACTTAAAACTTTTTTTATGCCGGAAAAAATGCCGAAAATGCCAGATTACTGTAGCGTTATAACTACAAAAAGCAGGTTTTAACCGGTTTTAATCCAATTTTTATACTATTCGATAGAGAATTTAATTCTGAATACAACAGTATTTACCCCCAATGACCGCCAAAGAACGCAAAAATATGGCATCAAACGCAGAGCTAAAATTTGGTAAAAAACACAAAAAAAAGGAAGAAAAAAAAGGAAAGAAAAAAAGAACAANGAAAAAAAAGGAAAGAAAAAAAGAACAAAGGAAATGCATTCTTTTTTTTGCAAAAGAGGGAATAAAAAAGTGTCAAACAAAAGTGTTCCCTTGCCTTTTTTTCAACCAAAAAAATTTTCTTGGCCGAATTTTCAGATGGCATTTTCGGTACTAAAACTTAAATTTTAAATTTTTTTGTTTTTATATTATTTTTATTCAGGTCTGAAAATACTATAACATAGCAAAAAAATTTTTTTTCTGCATTTTCATTTTTCACTTGCCAGTGTCTAAATACAAATTTTGAAAAAACAAAAATTACAAACTTTTAATCTTTATCGAAAAGTGATCGCAATTTTCTCCATTTTTGTCAATCAAGTCCAATAAATTCAAATATATGTTTTTGGTAATCATGATTTCCTGTTTGAAAAATTTCATCAATGATTGCTTTAAGTTGAGTTTTGTATGCATCAGAAACTGTATCAGCAAAACGACGATCAAATTTGGTGTATTTGTATTTCTACCAAAAAATAATACGTTATTATTATTTTCTTGCTTTATATTATTGCGATAGAATATTGCTAATATTTAAGCTTATTAAGTGTATAATTTGAAAACTTATATTATTTTTTTCAAAAGAATTTTTATATAAGCATTCAAGATTTTGATACAACAATACATAAAAAAATAAACAAGAAATTTTTTTAATCTTTATAGGAAAGTTTTTGTAATTTGTTTTTTTTTTCATGATCAAGTCCAAAAAAATAGATATAAGGCACTTTATAATCATGTTTTTCTGTTTGAAGAATTTCATTAACGATTGCTTCAAGTCGAGTTTTGTATGCATCAGAGATTGAACGAGAAAAATCTAAGTGGGATTTGATTTGTTTATTTTTCTGAAACCAAATATTTTTAAACAAAAAATTCAAATATTATAGAAAATGCGAAATTCATTACCTTTATAAATGCAAAAAATGTTTCAATATCAAATGTTTCACGAATTTTATGTAAAGCGATAACATTGATTTTTGAAAAATGTGGAAGCTTCAAAAGTGTTTTGACTGTATTTTTTGTGATCATTGAACTCATACGATTTTCAGTTCTTAAATAAAAGGAAACGTAAGAATGTAGTAAAAATGTGAAAAAAGAACTTACAAATAAATACATTTTATTTTTAGAAGAGTTGTAACAAGTTTTTCCAATGGAACAAATGTAGCGTCTTCATTTTTTATAACGACAGAAAATAATTCAATTGTTTCAACATTTGATGAAAGAAATAAAAAATCAGTATATGAAATTGTTTGATCATAGATAGACAACTCTTTGAAACCACTTTTGTAAAGTTTGGGAAAAATTGGTGAAAGTGAACTATCATATGACACGATTTTATTAGTAATCCATAATTTTACTGTCACATTTGTAATATAAACCCTATTATAAATGTCTGTGGACAATTCAATCAAATTATTCTTCCAGTTAAGACTTAAATAATCAGCAACATAAACAGAATTTTTAGAAAAAAAAAATTTGCAGCTTTTTACTAATTTTTTATAGCTTTTTGCATTTGAAGGCGTCATTGTGATATAATAGATTATTGAATCAGGTAATGACCAATTTTGACGGAGGTATGGCCCACGGAAATGGAATTTTTTTAAAGTTGGCATTTTTATACTTTTTTGACCAGCGTTTTGTTTCGCGAAGCGCCATTTTAAAAATCTCTGGCGCTTGGCTCGGCGCGACATATATATAGGTAAAAAACGGAAAAGCATAACACTGATTGTGACTCTTTTAAACTCAATTCAGAGGTTTGATGTACCCGATTACCTAAAAGTTAGCGATTAAAAAAATTTACAAGAAAAAATAATATAATTTTTTTTATGCAAAAGACTGTAAACTAACGCATAAAAAAATATCAATCGTTCTTTGCAAAATTTGCTGAATGAAAAAAAATCCATCCTGCAAGAATTAAATGCTTTCACATTTTTGGGGCTGCGGATGTTTGGGTACACTTTTCTCTAAAGAAAAAATTGTGAGTTTTTCTTCAATGACAATTAAAGGTGAAAACTGCCTCTTTTTATTTACTCTTTCTCTCTAGTTTGCTTATATCAGCCATGATTGCAAAATTTGCTGAATGAAAAAATGTATCCTGCAAAAATTAAATGCTTTCACATTTTTGGTACACTTTTTTCAATAAAGGCAAAATTTTTGAACGTTTCAATGACAATTAAAGGTGTAAAATTGCCCCTTTTTTATTTACTCGTTCTCTTTAGTTTGTTTATATAATTTGACCAAGCAACCGGTTACCAGACAAGAGGTTCCAAGTACCATTGTTTATAAACAAGGGTGCGAACTTTTTTAAGGGGGATTTCAACGACTTGAATTGACGCTGCGTCATCATTATCAGGTGTTGTATTATATGCTTGATGTTCAGCATATTTCATTAAATCATCAATTGGAATATTTTCTTCAACAGCCAATCGTACAGCAAATTCAAATTTCTCATTGATAATTCTTATTTCTCTATAATTATTTCTTTGGAATGGAAGGAGATCTTCAAGCTATTAAACTAGATGAATCCTTTGAAAAACTTTCTGGTGAAAATGCTAAAGCAATCCTTCGTATGCTTTGAAGTGGGTATCCAAAGATGTTACATATCTCTCCCTCTTTTTATATCATTGTTTTTTTTGTATATTATTTTTACTTATGTTACCTTTTATCTTATTGTTTTTCTTTTGTATACTTTTTTTTGAAAAATTTTTGATTGAATAAAAAATGTCTTGAAAAAATTTGTCAGAGATACAGTACCCCTAATTTTACTATAACAATAGCATTTTGCCGATCTTTTCTTTTTTTAACAATTTCATGAGAAAGATAAAAGGGGAGCAATAAATTAAACTTTTAATTAAAAAAAGAATCGTAAAATGTGTAAACGTACAGTATTCAAGTTGAAAAAATTTTTAAAAAACAAGTAATTTTTTATTTATAAAAAAAGGCACAACTAGATTTTAAACATCGTCGCCTTTTATTTATAAATCCGATATAAGCACCGTTACAGTACTCAATACATCAATGACCCCTAACACATAAAAATCCGGTCTTTTTCATAGGTATTAAATTTTTGTATCTTTTTATTTCTTTTTGATCTCATTTTATAAAAAATAACACAAAAACCCTAAAAAAACATTTTCTTATTTTTTTTTCCATAATGCTTTCCCATTGTTTTCAATTGTTAAAACTTTTTTTTATTATTATTGAAACTGTTATTTTTAATATTCTTTTTATCAATATTAGATCTGAAAACTTGTTTCATATTGAAACATTACACAGTTTTTCCTAATTAAGTTTAAAAAAATATATCAAATTAGGAAAATTTGATTTGATTTTAAAAAAATAAAAAACCACAAAAAAAGTTTTTTTTATTTATTTTCTAAAATTAGTTTTATTGTTTTCTCTTGTTATTTACAAAATCTTATTCCTCATTATTAACCAGTTTTCATATCCTTAAACTCTTTTTTTCCCTTGTATAAAATATTCATTGCTTCAGAAAAATCTTTTAATTATATTTTGTTTCATTGTACAAGAATTATGCAAATTAGATGTTAAATTTCACAGTCGCAACTTAAAGTAAAAAAGTGATACAATTATTTGTACTTTCGATTTATACTGGCCAAATTTTGTAGCTGTTTCTTGCTTTTTTGTTACAAAAGTAAACAGTATAAAAGTAGAATGAATACAACATTTTTCATTATTTAAGGTTGATCGCTCTATCACCACCAACACCACATACCAATATGTCGCAAAAACTGTTGGCTCTTTTATTTGTTACTTTACTTGTTAGCAGCGCCTTATCTGCGCCTGCATCTGCACTTGCATCAAGTTTGTTCTTTGTACTTTAAATCAGTGTTGTTGCGACTTCAACTCGAAAATCGACACAACTGACTCCACCTCGACTCCCACTCCGGAGTCGGAGCCTAAGTCCCTGTTTTCACGAGATCAGAAAAAATTACATTTTTGAGTAGATGGAGTCAATTCCAACTCCGAAATGTTCAAAATTACTGATAAATAGTGAAAGCTTTATTTATGAATATTACTACAGTTTGATGTGTTTTTGTTATGTATGCGTAGGGTTTTGCAATATACACAGTGCGTCGAACGCCTTATGAACTGCAGTTAACTGTCCAATAGAAAAATTGAGAGAGCACTTTTCTCAAGGTTTTCCAAACGTCCCAACGGCAGTTGCGGCCCTGACAGAACTTTTTAAACTTCTTTTCGAATAAAAAAATCAGTTTTTTTCTGTTTTCTTGCTCACAATTTCATAAATGCAGCTTTTGCTATTAGAAAAGAAACACTAAATCATTTTTTACTGCCATTATTCTTTTATTTTCATATTCTTTGAAAGATCATTTCTCTTTAATACCGTTGGGCGCCATCTTTCCATCTTTTTCTTTCTTTTAACCTTTCATTGTTACACTAAACAGCTATTTTTGCATTTTGATTACAAAATATTTTAGCGCATAATTCTTTAAAAGTGTTCTCGAATTACGATAAATTAAAATTTACTTCGGAACTAAAAACAAAAAATTTTAGGATAAAAATTTATATAATCAACACGATTTTGAAAAAACTAAAGAAAAAAAACAAGAATAACAGAGGTTTAATTTTTATCAAAAAGTGAATGCAATTTTTTACATTTTTCTTGATCAAGTCCATGAAAAATAATTAAAGGAACTTTATAATCATGATTTTCTGTTTGAAGAATTTCATCAATGATTTCTTCAAGTCGAGTTTTATAAGCAGCAGAAACTACACCACCAAAATTAAGGTAGAATTGTGTGTGTTTATATTTCTAAAATCGAAAAGCTTAATTGAATTTAAAAGTAAATATATTTACCTTTAAATAAGTGAAAAAGGTATCAATATCAAAAGTTTCTGCGGTGTACACTGAAGAAAATTTGTGAATCGTTTGAAAATGTGAGAGCTCAAAAAGTTTTTTGACTGTATTTGCTGTGATGACACCTGGGATAAATTTTGTTCCACCGCTTAAATTAAAAAAAAACTCTTGTTGTAAAAACCTTTTTTTAAAACAAACTAACAGTTTAATTTCTTTAATTTTTGGAAGAACTTCAACAAGTTCTTCCAAAGGAACAATTGTGCCATCTTCGTTTTTTACAGTAACCTGGTATAAATCAATGTCTTCAACCTTTGATGAAATAAATAAATAATCATTATATGAAATTGTTTGTTTACATATTTTCAATGTTTTTGCATGAACTTGATAAAGATATGGTATAACAGATGAAACATAAAAATAAAATGAAAAAAATTGATCAGTAATCCAGAATTTTGAATGAATACTTGCAAAATTAATATCCTTTTCAAGACCGTTTAAAGAAGCTCTCCATTCTCGACCAAAGACCGAAGAAAGCTTTTCAATAACCAAAACTGGATTTTTTGCAAAAAAGAATTTGCAAGTTTGAATCAGCTTTTGCCAAGCTTTTGAATTTGATGGATTCTCTGTAATATAATTAATAAGCGAATATTTAAATGGCCATTTTTGTGGACGATATGGACCATGAAAATAAAGTTGTTGGTCAGCCATAATTGTTTATTTTAATGTCCATGAACGTTGAAAATAGCTGATTCCGTATAACTTTAATAATAAGGTGTTAAAATCAGCAATGTGCAACGATTTTTTAAAGTTCTCAGATCGCGCTAAATTTGGTCTTAAAAGATAGAGCTCATCAATATTATGGATAAATAAAAAAGAAATATACAAAAAAAAATTATTTTCAGTATTAAATTACTGTTTAAAATTTGTTAAAAATTATGAAAAACTTCGGACAGCAAAAAAATTTGAGACATCTTTTTTTAAAAAATTCTTTGCACGAAAATGCGCATTTTTTAAAAATTGTTTTGTCAGACGTTACATATTAGTTGTTTTGTGACGATTTTTAAATCCAGCACAGTTATCCTTTTTTTACTTTGTCTTCCAATATTATGCAATTTTTTGCGTAGAATCTGTTGATGCCACTTTTGCAGCAATTTTTCCTTTTGCGACTGCTTCAAAATCAGGTTTTTTGATAAATTTTTTAAACGCGCTACCGCTGCAAAATTTGATTCCATGTATCCGATGCAGAATTAAATTCTGCATCGAATGGATATAAGATAAATAATAAATTCGATTGAAGATCAAACCAAAAAAACATTTTCGAGGGGTATTACAAGGAAAATTTCTGTCCAAATTTTGTAAAAGATTGTTGCTGACATTTTTTTATTGGCTAAACACCGTTTAGTGACGAGTCAACTGTTTAGGGAGGCCCTTAAAATGCTCAATATTTTATTTCTTTTAAAATTCTTTCACACTATTGCCAGATGATAAATTCTTGATTTTTTATAATCTGATTTTGCCGGAGAAAATTCTCACAAACATAGCAAAAAACCATATTCGAAAACATAATTAAAATAGTGGGAATATAAATAAAATCAACAGTTTTAAGTAATTTTGTTGGTATAAATAAAAGTAAGAAAAATAGTATAAAGTATTACAGCAATTGGAAACCCCTAAAATTAAAGAATTTTAATTTTACAAATGAATGCGTACCTAAAAATTTCATATTTACTTTTTACTTTTTTCAGAAGTACAAAAAATTAATGATTAATTATTTCACATGATATTAAACATTTCCACCAAAGTAACAGTTGACTACGCATATCACAAGATAACACTTTGTTAATAGCTTACACATAAAAACATTAGAGGTTGTTTTCAAAGTTAATACTTTCGAGCATTTGCTATGTCAGTCAAAGACGGACGCGTCATATGAAGAAAAAAAAGTAACCCTCGCCAAAATAATTCATCAAGCGACAAATTTAAAATTAATTTTTGATGAAATAATTGGATTGTTTTTATATGCTATTTAAAATTTTTTCTGAATCTTATAATTTACATTTTTATACTGGCCAAGCGTAAAATATTTAAAATAAAACGGATATTAAATGTATTTAGCAAATTAACTAAAATTTAAAGGAATGGGAGGGGTTACAAATAGAAAAAAATTCTTGAAAATTTATAAATAAGCTTTAATGTAAAACATGGAAAATTTTTTGAAAAATGCAAAATTTAAATATTTAAATTTTGCATTTTGTATTTTTCAGAATTCTGAAAAGATTAATTTAGTAATTCAAAAAACTTACGATTTTTTTTATTAGAAAAACAGTGTTGTTTGATGCGTTCAAACATAGATTTGGTCTCATAAGTCCCATTAAAAAATCCTTCCAATTTTAGACATGTACGGGTTGTCCTGATATGACATCATGCACAATTGCGCGACTGAAGTTTTTACAATAATAATAAAATATTATTTTATTTTGTGTTTTACTTAAATGCTAAAAGTTTTTAATATCGACGAGTCTGTTCTTCACATTTTTTCTGACATAAAAAAATACAGAACGATATTTGGCTTGAAAACTGAAAGGTACCTTAAATATTCTCGTTTTAAATCATTGCGACAGAATATATTTAAGCTTTTTAAGAGTACAATTTGAAAACTTATCTTTTTTTTAAAAAACCTTTATATAATCATTCAAGATTTTGGTACAAAATGAAAGATTTATAACAAATTTTGAAAAGACAAAAATTACAAACATTTAATCTTTATTGAAAAGCGATCGCAATTTTATGAGTTTTTTTCGATCACATCCCCAAAAATGGATATAAGGAACTTTATAATCATGATTTTCTGTTTGAAGAATTTCATCGATGATTGCTTCAAGTCGAGTTTTATAAGCATCAGAAATCGTATGAAAAAAGTGAAGACGAAATTTTGTAATTTTATTTTTCTAAAACGAAATACTTTTTAAACAAAAAATATAAATATTATAAAAAATGAGAAAGTTATTACCTTTATATATGCAAAACATGTTTCAATATCTAAAGTTTCAGGAATTTCGTGTAAAATGATTTTACTAATTTTTGAAAAATGTGGAAGTTTCAAAAGCTCTTTGACTGTATTTTTTGTAATACTTGAAAAAGTTGGATTTTCACGTCTTAAAAAGAAGGGAAGAATGTAGTAAAAAGGTGAAAAGAAAACTTACAAAAAAATATCTTTTATTTTTGGAAGAACTTGAACAAGTTTTTCCAATGGAACAATCGAACCATCTTCATTTTCTATAATAGCCTTACAAAAAGCAAAGGATTCAACATTTGATGAAATAAATAAAAAATCATTATACGAAATTGTATGATCAGCGAGATTTAACTTTTTGAAATCAGCTCTGTAAAGTTTGGGAAAAAATGGTGAAAGTGAACGACCTTGTGACTCAACTGTATCAGTAATCCATAATTTTACTGTCAGATTTGTAATATCTAACCATTTATCAAAGTCTAGTGACAATCTCAAACCATTCTTCGAATCTAGATTTAAATAATCAGCAACACAAATAGAATTTTTAGAAAAAAAATATTTGCAGCTTTTTACCAGTTTTTTGTAGCTTTTTGCATTTGAAGGCGTCATTGTGATATAATAAATTATAGAATCCGGTAATGACCAATTTTGAGGGAGATATGGCCCACGGAAATGCAACTTTTTTAAAGTCGGCATTTTTGTATTTTTGTGACCCATTTAAACTTAAGTCAGAGATTTGGTATATTTGATTTACCTAAAAGTTAACGATTAAAAAAAATACAAGGAAAAATAATTGAATTTTATTATGCAAAAAAGACTCTAAACTAACGCATAAAAAAATACAAATCGTTCTTTGCAAAATTTGCTGAATGAAAAAAAATGAATCCTGGAAAAATAAAATGCATTCACATTTTTGAGCTTTTTTCAATGACAATTAAAGGTGTAAAATTGCCCATTTTATTTACTCTTTCTCTCTAGTTTGGGTTTTGCGAAGACTTGAGGAAGAAAAATCAATTTTTTATAAAGCAATTTATGCCCAAATCTTTTTCGACCGGTTCCCAAAAATTTATAAACTTTTAAAAGCAATAAAAATTTCTATAAAAAAGCGTACATTTAAAAAACCATTTTATACCATTGTTTAAAAAGCTTCGATACAAAACAAAAAATATACATGAAAAATTTTCATTATAAGTTGTACGGAATTTAACAATTTTTTCGAAATTTAATCCAATATAATACACAAAAGGAGTTTTATAATCATGAATTTTTGTTTTGAGAATTTCATCAATTATTCCATCAAGACATATTTTGCTGCAGTAATTTAATTATCAAATTCCGTATTAAATTCATTGTGTTTGTTTTTCAAAAAATAAAAATTTTAATACAAAACTAAAACTAAAAAATTATGTTTTTAAAATTAAAATTGTACAACTTGGTTTTTTTTTCTCTCAGTGATTCCAAAGACTATTCTGTAGTTTTTCAAAATTTTTGTTTGCGTTTATATTTTTGTTAAAAAAAGATGAATGTTTAAGATGATATTTCTGGTAGAGACATTGACACTTAATTTTTACCCTGGTTATGTTAAATGAAATACACACTTAAAAAAGTTATACATCGGCAGCACTTGTACCATATTTGCCCTTGACGTCAAACATCCTGAATAAAAGGGCTATATTTACATAGCTTTTCAACTTTTCTTGGTTTCATCTTTGAACTTCAGTCGTCTTAAAACTGAGTCAACGGTGGGAAGAATAGGGAATAAAAAAAGAGACAATGAAATGAACAAGAAAAGTTTTTCATTTTGTTTACATAAGCAGCT
>CABFKP010002902.1:0-11506 GCA_901779475.1 Panagrolaimus davidi
AATTCAGCTTTGCTTGCAAGCATTCCTTGTTCCATTGTTTGTAGGGGAGGTTCAGCCGTTGAATTGAGTAAATGCTAAAATATAATGAGTCAGAGATAAAAATTACAATTGTTAATTAACTTACGTAACATGTGGATGGATCATGATTGAATTCGAACGTTCTCGCATAAGCATTTTCATCCTTTACAATTTTTAAGGCCATATCTAAATAATAATAATAAGTTGAATGATGAACAGCAATATCTCGAAATAAATGAAGTTAAACGAATACATTAATATAAACGCGATAATATAATCTCAAGAGGGGGAAATTTTAATGTACAACTTTAGTGTTGGATTATTGTCACAGCCCGACGTAACCAAACTGGTAAGAATAATGTAGTTGTTAGTTGTAAAACATCATAACTTTATTTTTGCAATTGAGGTTAAAATAACGGATATAAACAACTTTATAAGTAACAAACATCATCGACATAAAAGATAGTAAAAACGTAGAAAAAAAGAGATCAACAAAAAAGGAATAAAATTAATTGCCAGTCAAACACAAAATGCCAGAGCAACTAAAAGAAAATGTAAAAATGATATTTTTTCAATTTTTAAGCTTTAAAAACGTGACAAATAGAATTATATTTTTTTATTGACTGATAAAGCTTATTCAGGGAAGAAAGTTCTTTGACTTATTTGCTCCGGAAATAATTTGATTGTTTTTATCAGTTTTTTTCTCCGAATTTTGCACAAATTTAGGTCAATTTTTTATGTTGATAGACAATTGCAGGAGAACCGTTAAAATTTGCTTGGAATATAGCGCAGTTGGTTAACGCGATCTTTTTGCAGCCGGAAGATCAGGTTTTCGATTCCCCCCAATTACAAGAATATGTCTAAAATGTATAAAGATACTATAAAAATCGTTTACACCTAAAAATTAATTACTAAAAAAAATAATTTTTTTAATTTTTGCCTTGGTCCCCCCTGTGAAAAAAATCTAAAAAATCGAAATTTCGATTTTCGGGTCTAGTATCTCCCAAATTATTTTTTAATGATTCTAGGGTGGTTTGGGAGTAAAAATAATACAAAAAAGTCAAAAAAACCAACGGGGGAANAAAAGTCAAAAAAACAAACGGGGGAATCGAACCCCTGATCTTCCGGCTGCAAAAAAATCGCGTTAACCAACTGCGCTATAGGAACACAAAGGTCGGGCGTCAAAAATTGTATATGAATAAAAGACAAAAAAACGAAAATTTCGATTTTCGACATGTTGCATAGGTTTTGAAAAAAAATTTTTTATACTATAATGTAGGTCAACGTATGACTATTATATGAAAAAAATAAAAAAATGGTACTGGGAACAAATTTTTTGAGTTATTAGTCAAAAACGAAATATGCAAATTTTCTATCGGGTCATACTGTAGTACACACACATGGGCATGACTAGGGATTACTAGGGATTTGTCCCTAGTGACGTATGGTGTAGGGTATGGCAAAATTGAGGACGTAGGGTAAAAAAAAGGGAAAAAAGAGAAAAACAAAGAAAAGAGAGATAAAATCAAACAAAAAAATATACAAAAAAAAAAAATATTTTGAAAAAAATTTTCGAAAAAATAGAACAGGGGGGACCCTTTGGGTTTTTACGTATGGTAAAAAAAAATTTTTTCGTCCCTAGTACCTGCCCATGTGTGTACTGTAGGTAAAACTTACTTTAAAAACCTGAAACTTGTTCAGTAGTTCCATATGGACCTCTAAAACATTCCCAAAATGCTATTTTGGCTTAATCCGGCATTTTCGATTTTTTATCCTTAATCCGGCAATTTTTTATCCCATGTATATCCCCCTAATCCCCCTAGGGGTTTTGAACAAAAAACCGAGTTTGGAAGTATCTTAGAATGTCCTAGGGAGCTTGTATAAAAAATTTCAGCCTTTTTGAGCAACTTTGAAAAATCGTCATTATCCACCTTGCTCGAAGTTGAAAAAAAATGAGTTGTAAAATAAGAATGTGTTCTGATTCAAAAACATTAACAAAATTTTGTTTTTTTCCGCTACCATTAATTTTATTTTACTTGTTTTTGTTATTGCAAATAAAAACTATTTCTTGCAGCGGATTTAGAAAATTTTCAATAAAAATTTTTTTTATAGCAAAACGAATAAAAAGTGTAAAAAGTTCTTATCTTTTCTAAAATATTATTTTTATTGATACTACAACAGACAAAAAGTAAAAACATATTTTTTTATTATGAAAGTAAAAAGTCATGTTCCTACGATTTTCTTGGTATACACTGATATTAAAGAATAATTAAAAAGAGTTTAAGTACTACTTTTGTAATTACTTATAAAGTGCTTTCTACCATTTTTTTTGGTAAACACTGATATTAAAGAAACATTAAATAAAGGTTAAGTACTACTGTTGTAATTGCTTATATTTAATTCTTCAGGGGAAAATTTGAAAAGGAAGTTGTTTTTACTGTGTAGTTTTTAAACTACGTGACAGCGTTTTAAAAATTGGTATTTACGAGTGATAAAAGGGTGTTTTTTTAAAAATATTTCATTTTTTGTTTTTAAAAAAAAATTTTCAAAACACAAAATACTGTATTTTTGCCAAAAAATATGGATTATTATCCATTTATTGTATTATTTCATCATATTTTATGTATAATTTTAGCATTTTTTTCGCTGAAATTTACTTTTACAATAATT
The DNA here is from genome assembly GCA_901779475.1 of Panagrolaimus davidi. NCBI lineage: Eukaryota > Metazoa > Nematoda > Chromadorea > Rhabditida > Panagrolaimidae > Panagrolaimus > Panagrolaimus davidi. The sequence goes on from CABFKP010002902.1 coordinate 2,689, forward strand.
TTTTACATTCGATTTAAAAAAAATTTTGTTCATTTTTCACCAGTTTTATATTTTTATTTCATTTTTATAATTATTTATGGAATTTCATCAGTCATAAATCGATGGTATTTAATTATTTTTTGGAGACCTGCCGAAAATGAATATAATGGAATAATTCTTTATTGGCTTGGATTGAATATTTATGTCCTTGGATATATTGGAGCAGCTTTAGAAATTTTTTTGGGAATTGATCGATGTGCTTCATTATATTTTCTGTTAAAATATACGAAAAAATTTCAAATTTATTACAGTTATGGAATAATTTTTGGATTGCTTTTATACCTTGTTGTATTCTTTTCTTTTAATCATTTACTTTCTGTTATGCCAAATGAAAGTAATACAAAATGTTTGATATTTTCATGTTTTTCATCAAAATTACAAACACACAATTTAATTCCAACAAAATTTATTACCATTGGTTTAAATGTTTTTGTTGGAGTCATTTTATATTTTTTGTTAAAAACCAAATTAAATCCAAACAATTCCAGAAATAAACAAATATGTAAAACAATTTTAATAATAATTTCATCTTCAAGTATTTTTGATTTTACTCCCAATTGTTTGGTAATTATTCTTTATTATGTAAGTAATTTTGCTTTAATAGAAACAAAATACAGCGATTAGGCTTGCCTGTTCCAAAATCTCAACGAAATGCGACGTTATTTTTAACAACTCGAAAGAAAAATGGTTCATTGGAGAACGTATAATGCTTTTTAAAGTTTTTCTGGAAAACTCGTTTTTAAAAATATTCAGACTTAAACATATCTAAAAAAAGAGGATGGCGCAAGGCCATGAACAGATTATATTTTTTCGGGGGGTGTTCAATTTGGAGAGCCTTCAATATTTTGCCGGCAAAACATCAAACAAATTGCCAGACAAGTGGTTTAGTGGTTTAGCGCGGTGGTCTTGCATTAAGGCGTTCCCTGGTTCGAGTGCTACCAGAGTCTAAAATCATGAAAACTGTCAACTGGGGGGCCCGAGGTTTAATAATAGCCTATAATTCAACGTCGGTTACCATGACGTTAAATAAGCTGCTGGAGGAATTTCAGGTAAAACTCATCTATTCTCATGTAAAAAATGTGAATTATAACCAGTGTTTTGCTTCGCGCCGCGTGGCGCGACTTCTGAAAATCTCTGGCGCATGGCGCGGCGCGCGGCGCGATTTTTTTAAAAGTTAAAATATTTTTTTTAAATTCACAGGGGGGAGTACGTTAAATTTTTGATCTTTTTCAAACATTTCCCGGCGCGGCGCGGCGCAGGCGCGACTTCCGAAAATCTCTGGCGCGCGGCGTGGCGCGCGGCGCGACTTCTAAACATCTCTGGCGCGCGGCGCGGCGCGACATAAGTAAAAAACAGAAAAGCATAACACTGAATCTCACTCTTTTTTTCATTTGATTTGTAAATGATAGAATATTTGATAATCCAATAATTGCATCTAACTTACTTTTGGCATTTTATCAATAAATTCAAGAATATCTTGTGTGCCAGGTTTATCTTTATCTCTTGATTGTGATCTTATTGTTGTTTGTGGAATGTAAATATTGCTATGATTAACATCTGTATTATCATTAATATTATTTTTATCAGAATCAAATGCTTCAACAACCGATTCCAAAGCAGCAATTTCATCTCTAACATTTTCACTTCCAGGAATTTGAGGATTATTGGTATTTAAATCTGCAATCCATTCACCTTTCCAATTTATATCTGTCACAATTTTTATCAACTTTTTTATTCTTTGTGATTCTAAAATAATATGAAATTCAGGAAATTTTTTATTTCTTCCATGAAAACAAAGTTCTTCGGCAATTCGACAAATATGAAAATTTGCCGATTCCGGAATCGGATTTGTATTAATTGTTTCATTAATAAAATCTTGATTTTCCATTGTAAATTTACAATTTAAATATTTTTCTATTGCAATTTTTGCAAATGAAAGGGAATAAATTGGAGGTTGTTTTAAAGAATCAAAATATCCAATATTTTTATCACCAATAAAAAATACAGCTAAACTTATTCTTCCGCTATGAAATAATGGAACAATAATCATTGAAGGATTTGGTTTATTAAATTCTATAAAATCTGTAATCTTATTGATATATACATTTGATGAATATTTGCAAGAAACAATTCCAACATTTCGGATATTTTTTGTTAAAGCAACTTTTGTACATGAATAAAAAAATTTATCAAATTGTTCAGCAGTTATAGAATTTGTTGTAATTAAATCTGTAGAACTTGAATGCGGCATTAAAAATGGAGTTGATAAATATCTAAAAAAATAAAAATCTATTCAGAGACACATTGCAAAAATTTTTGACACTCGTTTTTGGTTGAAAAAAAAAAGAATGACACAATATTTTTTTGTTTGCTGAAAAAAGAGTCGCAGCATTGACGAAAAAGGAGGGAAAACCACAGAGAAACAAATTATACGTGCAATGAAAAAAATGTGGTCACCTTTTTTTTGTTGCCATTTTTTGGTATGATTTTGCCTCATTTTGCTCAATAAAAAAAAGAAAATTATTAATGCTTAATTAAACAAATTTTATGCGAGATTATCGGGGAAAAATCAATAAAAAAGTTATCGAAATGTTTTCTGATGTTTGTTCACGAAATGCGTAAATTCGAGACACAAAAGAAAGTTTTTAGCGAGTTCTACGGAAATCCAGAATGCAAAGTTTGATAAACAATCCAAAAGAAATTTTTACTCCGGTAATTTTAAAATTTGGACCCTCACTAAAAACCAATCCAATTCAATCCAAGAAAAACAAAAACCAATCCAATCCAAATATTTTTCTTGGATTGGTTTTTTGTGAGGGCCTAAAATTTGATGGAAGCATTTTTTTGCACAAATTTTACTGATCAAAAAAAAAACAATTTTGTCTATTTTATAAATAAAAGATTTTTGTGGGTTACAGTAACCCTCTAATTCGCAAATTTAATCCACTGATTGAGATTTACAATTGTCTTTTGGTAAAGGAAAAGTGCCAAAAACACAAGTCTGAAATCTTTTTAGGCTTACTGTAGCCAAACCGAAGAATTTTCAGAATGCAATTTTATCACTGCAGCTTTCCTGATCTTACATTTTTTTTTATTTATTATTTCTTGATTTGTTATTAGAAAATTTTTTAATATTTTAGAAAACTTTTACAGAACATTTTTATCAGTCAATAATCTCACAGTCTAACATTTGTTAAATTTTGGTGAATAAGAATTTTTAAAAAGTAAAACGGAACGAAAAAAATGATTACCGTAATCCTTGTAGCTTCATTTATTTTTGAAATGAAAGCTACAGGCAAAAATAAGCCTTATACATCACAAAAAAACTACCAAAAAGAGCCTTCCTTCCCAGAGGTGTAGTTTGACGAGGATTGAAATTTACATTTCAAATTAACATATTATTCAAATTTTTTCATTCCCGATTGAAACAAAATTTGAAAATGCATATAAAAGGGCTTTGTCCCGTTATAACCCTTCATATTTCCGAGATAGGATCTAAAGATAATTCATATATTATTTATTTAACCGATTTAAATAAGAATTACAATACATCACAAAAAGATATCTAATTTTTTCGAAAACGCTTAGAATCTTTTTTATTTTCTTCCTTGCGTGAACGACGTTGAGAAGATGATCCACCACTATTATGTTCATGTCCATAATTACGTTTCTTGCCAGTTGTAGATGCTTCACTTCGACGGCTGAAAAATTTTTACGTCGTTTAAACAATGGGTGGCAGGGGTGGGAATCTTTTGGTAGATTTTTTGTGATGTATAATAGATTTTTTCCTACAATAAATCTTGTAAAAAATAACCATTATACATCACAAAAAAACTACCAAAAAGAGCCTTGTTCACAGTTACCCCAAGATGGTTTCTTGGAAGGACTGTTCAACATCCTTGCAGTAAAATTTTTGGAAGGTGGAACCCCGTGTACTCCAGTTAGCAGCGCCAAGAATCTGAGCTGTTGACAAGCCTTTAGCAGCTGCTGCCGAAGTTGCTGCTGATCTTGTGCTATGACCTGTAAACCCTTCGATTCCAGCTTCAACTAATGCGAATTTTAGCCATCTAGAAATCGTAGAAGATCCGACTGATCCGTAAGGTTTTTGGTATGACAGTAGCAATTTGTCGGTTTTTCTAAGCGGTTCAGTAAATGACAAATAATAATTCAAATTTTCAATTGGACAAAGCGATTTATCATCAGAAAATTTTAAATAGCGAGCTCCGTGAGGTGACCCAAATCCGCGATTTTTGGTAATAATTAGGCGAAATTCCCAAACATTTTGAGACTTTTTTAACTTATCCAAAGACAACGCAGCTAATTCATTTGCTCGTTTTGGGCTGCATAATGCCAAAAGTAATACTGTTCGCAAAGTAAGTATTTTGGGAGATAAGCAATTCTAAAGCAAGGACGTCAGCAGGGGGGGGCACGAGGGGCACGTGCCCCCCCGAAATGGATGAATGTCCTTTGATGTTTTGCCGCTTCGTGTTGGCGGCGGCAAAAGATCAAAGGGGTGCCCCCCCCCCCAAAATGGCTGTGCCCCCTCCGAAAAAAAATCCTGCTGACGTCCTTGTTCTAAAGGCCACCATTTTCGAATCCAATCTAATGCCTCTTCAACATCCCAAATATCGGCTCGTTTTGGATCTGTTGGTTTTGTACGCAGTAATCCTTTCGAAAAACGTGCTAAAAAGGGTTCTGCTGCTTTTACTGCTTCTGAATTTCCTGCTGCTGTAAGAAGAGAAGTTAAAGCGGCGCGATGGGTGCCGATTGCACTTTGGCCTACTCCTGAATCACCGACTTCTTGCAAAAAATTAATAATAAATCGAGGTTTTGGATTTTTGCTATCGATTTCTTGAGCTGCGCAAAAAGTATGCCATTTTCGAAGAACACAATCATAGGCTTTTATTGTACTTGGGGCCCACGATGCCATCATTGTTTCTGCTGCATTAACTGAGAATCCCATTTCCTGCCATACCTTGGATAAATATGTCATGCTGCAAGATGAAATTTACGATTTAAAAATTTTTTATCTTCTCCCGCTAAAGATATAAAAGCATTATTCCCATTAATTAAGATTGGACCCTCAGCAACGGAAATCAATTTCGACCACGATGGCATTGATGACCAAGCGGGTGTTATAAGAATTAATGAAGCGCATTCATTTAAAGCTTTTTGCAAAGTTTTGCCAACTAGCGAAAAAGGTGGAAAGGCATACGCTTTAACTCCTTTCCAAGAAAAGGCAAAAACATCAGTACCTAAAGCTCCTGGTTCCGCTTGAAAGGAGTAATACTTTTCACATTTTTTATTTGCTCGCGATGCAAATAAATCAATACTTGCTTTTCCCCATTTATCAAATAAGCGTGAAACGGTATTTTGGTTTAATTCCCATTCACAATTTTCTGAGAATCTTCTGGACGCGGCATCAGCATCAATATTTTCTATTCCAGGGATATGAGAAGCTACTACGAAAATTCGATTTTTAAGAGCCCATTCCCATAAATCTTGTGCAGCAGCTAACAATTCTCGACTCTTTGTGCCACCGCGTTTATTTATATAAGCTATTGCCGAAACATTATCAGATTCTAGCCTTATTCCAATGCTTTTAATGCCTTTGCATGCTAATTGCAGGCCAAAAAGAGCCGCGCGAAGCTCTAAAACATTAATATGCAATTTTGCTTCTTCCAAACTCCATCGTCCACCCGTTTTTTGGCCATTGAAAGAGCAACCCCATCCTAAAGTTGATGCATCAGTGCGCACCACCATCGAAATCGGGGGCGGCAAAATTCTTCTACTAAAAACTTCGGCATCTGCATTCAACCAAAATACAGTTTCTGCAATAGCATCCGGGCTCAAGGAAAGAACGCAATCAAAACCTTTTGCCTTATAGCTTACACCTTTTAGCATTTTCTGAAGAAACCTTGCCTTTAACGCTGAATAATCACTTGCTAGTTTTATTGAAGCAAGCAAGCCACAAAATTTTGCTACCGTACGAGCTTTTGTGATTGGATTATCATGAAGCGTTTTTGCTTGACTTTTTATCTTTTCTTGCTTAGACATAGGAACCGAAAAACAAAGCGTAGATGAATCGATTTCAAGCCCAAGAAATTCAATTTTTTGCGTTGGCGTTAAAATTGATTTTTCTTTATTAATTACTAAACCTGAAGCTGTAAGGACTTCCGAAGCAAGCTTTAAATCATTTTCGAGCTTTTCTGCAGTATCAGCCAAAAAGAGCCAGTCATCCAAATAAACGATAAGATTTATGCCATATTTTCGAAGAAACGCAGCTATTGGTCTAATCACTTTTGTATAAACTCTTGGGGCTGTAGCAAGACCAAATGGAAGTGCTCGAAAAGCATACATTTGTCCATTAACCTGGAAGCAGAGATATTTTCGATATTTACTTTTAATAGGAACGCCAAAGTAAGCATCTTTCATATCCATTTTTGCCATAAAAGCGCCTTTCGNAAAGCGCCTTTCGAAATAAGGTCTTTTACCATAAGCAAATTTTCCATTTTAAAATGTTTTATAATAACTTTCTTGTTCAAGCCTTTTAAATTTATTACAGGCCGTTGCGACCCATCTTTTTTAGGAACTAAAAATATTGGCGACACCCAGCGAGCTTTCTTTTTCGGAATTTTAAAAATCGCTTTTTTAGCCAAAAGTTCCTGAGCTTCTTTTTCGATCACTTCGCCTGTAATTCTTGGAGCTCTGCACCTTGGAGAACGTAGTCTCCTTGCTGATTTAAAAGGGAGCGCATATCCTTTAATTGTTTTTAAAACCCAACGATTTTGAGCGATAAGTTTCCAATTGTTTAAATAATATTTAAGTCTGCCTGCAATCATCGGAGCTTGTATTTTTTCAAATTTTGGCAGAGCACGATTCTTGTCAATGTCGCTTTGCATAACTTTTGCATCTTGCGCTATTGGAGTAACGGATATACTTAGCGGCCTTTTATTTTCTTCCACCCTTATAGTAACGGTTTTACTCTTAGGGGTTACAGTAACCAATTTACGCCCAGAACAAACTGTCACCAACCTTGTTTCCAATTTTTTATCCTTTTCTTTCTTTTTTAATGCTTTAGCAATTTCTTCCATCATATTAGCAGAAAAAAGATTATGAACTTTTTCATTATCAACAGAAGGATGCTTTTCTGGAACTAAATCAAGGGTCCGTTTACGAATACCCGAAACAGTAGCATGTGAAAGACCAATAGAAGTTAAAGCAGCTTCACGACGAATAACCGTAACATCCGGGATAAGTAAAGAAATTACCCGTTGTGCTCGATCCCGATACTTTACTTCTTCTTCAGTACCACGAATATTGCCAGTATTTGCAAGTGTAATCAAATTAAGGGCAGCATATAAATCATCATGAATGGAGATAATCTGACGTTCAGATAAATTTACTTTCATATCCCGTCCACGAACAGATTTTTCAAGTCTTGGAGCAGCACCAGAAACATCATTAATAACAGGAAGGGAATCCATCCATGATTCACGATCACGTGTATTTGGAGCACTGCCTTTTGCGAAAGCACGATGTTTTGCCAATTCTTCAGCAGATAAATCAACACGAATCTTATTAACAGCGTCTTCCAAATCTGGCGGAGCTGCCGGTGCAACATTACCATTACCCCTAACTTCATCGTTTACGCTTGAAGTGGGCGTTCGGAATCGCGAACGACTTTCCCGAGAAGCAGAGCGTCCACGTCGAGGACTTGCATCACGATTATTCCGACGTTGAGGTTTACTTTCTTCAGAATCAGAACCAGATGAAGACGAAGATAACACCAATTCAAAAGACATAATTTGAGACAAGTAGAGAGAATAAACCACCACACTCTCCGTCGTTTGACGAGGAAATATGAAGGGTTATAACGGGACAAAGCCCTTTTATATGCATTTTCAAATTTTGTTTCAATCGGGAATGAAAAAATTTGAATAATATGTTAATTTGAAATGTAAATTTCAATCCTCGTCAAACTACACCTCTGGGAAGGAAGGCTCTTTTTGGTAGTTTTTTTGTGATGTATAATAAAAAATTTGCCGATACTCATTCCATTGCATTTGAATTTTTTCAAGTGGAACACTTTTAAATACTGGACGCAATCCGGTTCATAAAAACTTCGATGTTTCAAATGCTTAAATTCAAGAATGATAATGGTAAACACCAAATTAATTTTTCAATTTCGTGGAAAATATTGTTTCAACTGAATTTATCGCTGTAGCTTTTAATGGTATCTGAAAATATTTTTATTGTAAAAATAACTATGGTCCAAACCTTTTGCATCATTGAGTTTAACAATTAATAAATGTTTTACATCATCAATAATAAGTTTACAGATTCCTTCATACAAAATCTTGTTATTTTTTTGATAATCAAATAGTTGAACACCCTGATTTTTCTTAAAAAAATGATTTACAAAATTGAATAAAGTGAATAAACTTACATTTGACATTTTTGTGATAAAAACTCTACTGTTCAGCTTTTAAAGGCGGATCATCTTAATTAAACATTTAAGTTTTATAAAAAAATGAAACTAATAAAAAACAAATTTCACAGTAATTAAAAAAATAGTTTAAAAAATGTTAACATTTTTATTTCGAAAAAAATCAAAATCTAATTTCCCAGTATTTTTCGCCCGAAATCTTTCTCGAGATCTCAATTTAAAAAAAAGGATGAATTTGGTTTTATTTCCAGGATAACAACAAAAAAGTAAAAAATCAACCATAATCAGCGAATGTACAATAAAAACAACAAAAAATGATACAGAATAATA
>CABFKP010002910.1:0-11498 GCA_901779475.1 Panagrolaimus davidi
AAAAAACATCTGTAATAATAAAACAACACATCTTTAAAAAAAATTATAATTCAAATAAATTTGACTTTCCTGCCTTCTCAAAGTCTTTTTATGAAAAGAGCGCTCTTTAAAAACCCGCTCCAGCTCCGCTCCTGCCGCTCCCTAACCCGCTCCCGCTCCCAGCGGCTCCCCTTATAAGGGAGCGCTCCCGCTCTCAGGAGCGCTCTTAGGAGCGGGAGTACACTGGAAAGAAGATTAATTTCTTTTTTTAAGTTCAAAAACACTGCTGTTTTTATTTTTATTTGGAAATTCATGTTTTTTATGCAAAAATGATAAAACGATAAATTAGATTTTCATGGTAATTTATAATAAAAAAAACTCAACGTAAAAGTGAAAAAAAACGTATTGTGATATCAAAAATTTAATTCTCAAATTCATAATGTGCAAAGGATTTGCTGACAAGCGATATTGTGAAAAGAATTAAAAATTTCAACAGTCCCGTCATAGCTATAATAATATTTCGAGCCATAAAAAAAATTCAGTAAACTATTCAAAATAAATGAAAGAAACAGAAATGTAAAAATAAAGATATGTAAAGGCAGTTGCTTTTTTTCCAGCAGTGTCACCACAAAAATTTGGTGATGCAAAATCTTGAAAAACCAAATTAAAAAGTTTTGATAATTTATTTTTCATCAAACGGTCAAAAATAAAGCAAAATTACCATATTTACAAAAATTTATACCGAATATACAGGCTTCAACAATTTCTTTTAAATATAAAGAAAAAAAGTGTTTTAACATAATAATTTTTTAAATTTTTTTTAAGTGATAACAGTGAAAACTTTGTTAAAATATTCAAAAAACAGAAAAAAATGTTATTGCCTTTTTTTTGCAATAGTGAAACAAAGAATCAATTTTTGATTAATAAAAAAGCGTGAAAATGAAACAGCAAAAATGGGACAGCGATCGCAAAAAGGAGGATCGAAAAAAAAGCAATGAATGACAACAGCAGAGAAAAATACAACATGCACACTACACTTTTTAAAGCTGTAAACATCTTTTGGTTTTTTTCTGTCCTTTTTTTTAAATGCGGCAAAGAACGTTTTATACTACATTTTTTTTATCCATCGTTTTCCCATTCTTTTTCAGCTCTCCCAATTTTTTTTGAATATTTTAGAATAAATTACACAAAAAATTGTTACATATGTGAAATTTTTATTAATAGAAGTCAATAAAAGAAGAAAGAAAAATTAATAAAAAAGCGTGAAACATTGAATGAAACATTATTTAAAAATAGTTTAGTAATCTAAGCATTGTCAAATGATATAAAAATCAAGAAAAACATGCATTTTCACAAAATTTTTCAGAAAGTGTTTTTTCTAAAAACAACATTATTTTTTCCAAAAGCAGCTTTTATCTTTTACCCGATTTGCAGAAAAATGTGTGTCGAGATTTATCGTAATTTTATGACTAAATCGCGAACTTTGCTTTTTGCACTGCAGCAAAAGCATTCTTTTAAATTGTAAACATCCTTGTTTTTGTTATATATTTTCTTTCCATCGTTTTTGTGCATAATAGCGATGAATCGTTTATATTTTTTATATTCGTCTTTTATGCTTTGACGTTTACAAGCCAGCCCCGGCCGGGAGCTAATAAAGAACTTATCTTAGCCTTTTCCCACTACAGAAAGGTTTTGACAATGTGGCAAAAAAAAAGAAAGGAAAAAGAAATGAAATGATCGCAAAAAAAGCGTTGGCAAGGGCAACACTGCAACAAAAGAAAACGACTCTAAAGATCACTTGCTGCTGCAAATGAGAGATTTTGGGACTTTTTTACACACTTTTTTAATTTTTTAAACATTTGAAAAAAAATTGTTTGAATTCGTAAAAACTCTAAAATGGAACTGGTCTAACAATATTTCAAAAAAATACCTGAAGTTGGACCATTCAATCATTTTTAAAAATTTAATTAAAGATTTTCTTCTACAGAAAGAATCAAGGAAAAACAAAATAAACAAGCACAAAAAATATTGAAGTTATATAATTGTTTTTTGTTCATTTTTTGATCTTTAAAAATATTGCTTGTATTCAATATTGTACAGAATAATGTGACAAAACTGTTTATAATATCATTTTAATACTTAAAAGTATTAATCCCTTCTTTCGTGTTAGCATTTTTTCTTTTCTTCCCTATATATATGTAAATAGAAAACGATAGTGTAATTCCGTTTTTAATGAAATCCGAAATATTTGTTTTGTTTTGTAAAACTTTTATTATCTCTGTTATGCACGTATATTTTTTTCACCTCTATATTTCAAACTAATAAATCCTTTAAAATTAATGAGAAGTAAATTGAAGACTAAAAAGTTAAAATCAGAATGTCAGCAGGTTGAAAACAGGAAAACAGTTATTTGGCTAACGATGAGGGAAAATAGTGATAAGAGATATAATGCTTGTTGCCATTTCTTTCAAGTTATTTTCTCTTTTTAACTTTTTTGATAACACTGCTTTGCTGACTTTATTTGTGCTTGCAATTCATTGTGCTTTACTTTTTGCATTGAATGCTTTGATTATTACTTTAAGGGTTTTTTACATTTTGGTAAATTGTGTTTCGTCATTTCTCTTTTGTCATTGTACAGTGCCACAACATGTGGGGTGCCATGGGTGTGGGCCAAATTTCCATACAAAATTAAAATTCATACTAGGTAAAATGAGATTTTTTTGTACCATTATATGGAATGGCACCCCCTTAAACGAAATGGCACCTCCTTAAATTTCGGTGGCGTTGCGGCACTGTCATTGTATATTATTTTTACAACTTTTTTCTTAAAAACAAATAAAATGGGAACAATTCTAGAATAGTGGAAAAAATTTTTTCCAAAGGCAAAATTTGCATAAAATACAGGAAAAAATACTTTGAAAAAAATTTTTTCCACTATTCTAGAATTATACCATAAAATGAATAATTTTTATTTGAAATAAATTAAAAGTTTTAGACGAAACGTAGGTGGCAATTTTGTTTAATATTTCGGAATTAAAATGGGTAAAACTGATTCATGAAGTATTAGAAAAACTTTATTGAATTATATTTTTAGCTTTAACAGTTTCCAATAATGTAGAACGTTTTAAACTAAATCCATCTGGACCGGCAATTGGAATAGATTTAGGAACAACAAATTCACGTGTTGGATATTTTATTAATAATAATGTTGAAATTATTACAACTGCTTCTGGTAACAAATTTTGTACAAACATTAGCACGTACTTTTTTCCACACTTTTGCTATTTTTTTCTCTAACTGAAAAAAAGAGAAAAGGCCATTCAAAAATGATAGTGCAGAATTTCAAAAAAATTCGTGATCTTTTCAGTCAGAGAAAAAAAACGAAACTGTGGAAAAAAGTACGTAGTGCATTAATAATAAAATTTCGTAGGAGAAAAAACAGTGCCATCATACGTTTTCTATAACGGAAAAGAAGAGTGTATGGTCGGTGAACCAGCTGTAGCTCAGTGGAAGGTATATCCGAAACGAGTTGCTTACGGTAAATTCAAAAAATTTTTCCCGTAAATAATATTTTAAAATTTTAGATTCAAAGAGATTGATTGGGCTCAACTATAATGACAATGTTGTAAATCGAAATAAATCATTTTGGACTTTTACTGTCACAAAAAGTGACAACAATCGACCAATTTATGATATTGATAAAAATCATCAAGTTTTACCTGAAGAAGTTTCATCTGAAATTTTAAAAGAGCTTATAAAAATGGCCCAAGATAAAATTGGAACAGAAAAGATTGAATCTGCTGTCATCACTGTTCCTGATCACTTCCTTGTTAGACAAAAAGAAGCAACTCTTCATGCTGCAAAGTTAGCTGGAATTGAACATGTAAAACTTATCACGGAATCTACTGCCGCTGCATTTGCATACGGATTTGACCATAAGCGTTTTCATGGATACAATTTATTCGTTTTCGATCTTGGTGGTGGAACTTGTGATGTTAGTATTGTAAAAGTTAAAAAAGGTGAATTTAAAGTTATTGGACATGCTGGGGATACTCAACTTGGTGGAAGAGGTTATGATTATCGCTTAATGCAATACTTTGTTCAAAAACATAAAGATCTTCGAGTTTTTGAGAGCACCGATGAAATTATTACAAAACGAAAGATGAGACTTCGAGAAGCATGTGAAGCTTTAAAAATTGCTTTATCCCATCCATCAAAAGCTTCAGAAACGTAAGCGTTAAGAAATTTACATAAAAACATAACTTTTTATTTCAAGGATACATTTGGATGAAGTCGCAACTGGTCTTCCGAAAAAAAATTTAACATGCAAACAATTTAAAGAAATTGTTGCAGACCTTACCCGACGATGTAGAAAGCTTTGTTTTGATGCCTTGGAAGAAACCCAACTTACATCCGATAACATTCATGAAGTTTTACTTGTTGGCGGTTCATCAAAGATGAGAGTTATCAAAGATATGCTTAAAGGAATTTTCCCAACGAAAGAGCTCAGTGAAGCAATAAATCCAGATGAAGTCCTCGCATATGGAACAACACTTCGAGCAGTTATTGGATCCAGAAAAATCAAAGGGCTCTGGACGTGCCGAAGAACTTAAAGCTATCCTTGAAATTAAACATGATGCCAATGGGTTCTTTACGACTGTTGCTCGAGGAGGGGGAAAGGAAGTAACAAAGCAAGTAAATTACGAAGAACAAATAATGCAAAAAGCAGCTAATTTATTTAGTTCCCATATTAAAATTTTGGCCAGCGTTGATGAAAATGTTAACTTGGAAAATTTTATAAATCGTCATTATGGACATGGTACATCCGCATTTCAACAAACAATGAATAACATTGTGCTCGTCACTTTTAATTGTTGGAATATTCCTTTTCTAATCAACGCTTTCCAAACATATTACACATTTGCTGATTTCTTTGCAAATAAATCTAGCCTGGAGCTAAATAAGTACCTTACTTCTGAGAATATGACAAAAAATTTTGATACCCAAAAAACTCCTGACTTAAAAAATTTAAAGATGCCAGAAGGTTTAACAATTTATGAGCTGAAACACGAAGATAAATCCCTAGCGATTAACGTCATAGATTTGTTCGAATTTTCAATAACATCGAAAAGCATTCCTCCAATCATAAAATGGATTCGAAAAATCAAAGAAGTGGATGCAATTTGCTTAGTCATAAGCATCAGCAATTTGTCAAATTTCAAAGACGAAATAATCGACTCTTTATCTGGTATTTCAACAATAGATTTGGGAAAAACTGTGATTTTCATAATTCATAAAACTTATGATTTAACATACATAACAACAGTTACGCTGCGTATTCATGATGTCGTTGCAGAATATTACAAAAAAAGAAATGCAGTTTTTAAGAAAGGATATGATAACATTTTCGTATTTAATACAGACGCATACGAACATTTATTAAAAGAACAATTTGAAGAAATCGCAAAAGTGTTGCAAGAAAGTTGGTATCATTGTGTTAACGAATTTCAGCGATTTCTTAACATGCCGGTTTTTAAACAAAAAAAGTTCATTATTGTTGAAGAATAATATTTGCAATCTTAATAAAATATTTGTTGCTGTATTTTCTTCTATTTTTAGCAATCTCAAACACAAATGATAATACAAGAACCAATATATAAAGTTTTTGAGAAAACAATCGCTTCACACAAACCGTAACAGATCCTATAAAAAAATTACTAATGAAATTTATCAAACACGTTTTGATATTCTTTGACTGTTGCATGTTATAATAAATATGACAAAATATGTTAATTTATTTCACATTTTACAAGACACAAATAAAAATGCATTTGCATGCAAGGGTGTACTTTATTCTTTTAAAACTTTCTCATTAAAAATCAAAAATCTGTTTTATGGAAAAAACATTTCAACTTTTTTATTGATAAGGTAAGAAGAGTTTTCGGTCGCAAAAACGCTTGAAAAAGGATGATAAAAAATCATGTGGCATAATATTTTTGTGCACCAACGTTTTGGTTATAATTTTAGATAGCAAAGCTTTTTTCATTTTATCTATTTATTGTAAAAATTTACTTGTTGTGGCTTTTATTTCGTTAGAAGACTTTCCCTCTAAATTTAGGGACCAAGTTTAAAATAAACTTTTTCAATGAATCAATTTTTGCGTGTTCTTTAAAACTAATTTATAGAAACTTTTTCATCTTTTTCTTTTCATGCCCCCCTAACATTTGAGGAGTGAATGACGGTACTATTTTTCTATGACAAATTTATATAACTTATTTCAGAGAAATGGATGAAACACTCTGGAAACAAAGTTTGGGAAGATCTGTTTCTCTGGGTGATTGTTATGATGCTACCACTGAACAGTTTACTGGTCGCAATATTTTTAACAAGTAGGTTTTTAATTTTTTTATATTATATAAAAATAAATTCAGAAAGCTTACGAAGGAAGTAATTCGTGAACATAATATTAGAAACCAATCATGGAATTATGATTTTTCAAATTCTACTGCATCAAAGCTATCAATGTTTAGTTTGGATGGAGAACTTAAATTAAGTTTATTATGTGATGTGCTTCCAAATATTTCTGGATCTGCAAAATTTGTAAAAAACGCAATTACCAATAAAGAAGAAATTCGATGTACATTTGCGTTGTTTACAAACACAATTGAGCAAAGGATAGAAATAGACGATGTTGATCTTCTTAATTTTTATAATGATCTTACAAAAATTGATAACTTCAAAGGTACTCACGTTGTTACAAGATTAAAATGGGGAGCAAATGCAGTTGCAGAATTGTTTATTGAAAATGACGAAAAGTTGGGGAAAATGGAAATTACTGGAGCAATAAAAGCAAATTTGGGCAAAATAGCAGATATCGCGTTAAGTGATGCAAGTATTACAGGAAATGTAAAGTATGAAAACTTTAATCTTTCAAAAATAAACAAAATACGATGGAGTGTTAATGCAGATGTAGATTTAAATACTAAAACACCTAAAAATGCCGAAGAAGCTTTAAATATCATTTATCATTTGCCAGAAAAAATTAAAGAAGAAGGTAATGGGCGCCCGTTGGAATTTTGTTTGTTGCCTTTAAAAGAACTAAAAGAAACTTTAGGTAAGATAAATAATTTCAATGTCGTAATAACTGCACAAAAGTACTTGCTTATTCTTGAAATTTTAGGGTGTACTAATACGACTAATACAATCTTTTATAAAATTCAAAATGCTGAAATACTGAAAGTTGAACATCAATTTAAAGAAATTGAAACATCACGACTGGATCTTTTAACATTACGAGATTTTATGATGAGAAATATTGACTATGTTATACCAAATGACCTTAAAACATTAAAAGAATTCATGAACATTTTCGACATTTCATTCACACAATTTCAGCAATCTATATCTACAAAATTAAATGAAGTTAGATCTGGAAAAGCAGATCAAAACCAACTTCTTGCAATTGTTGAAACCTTTAAAAAAGAATCAAATGCAGCGTCGCCAAAAGTAGAAGAATTCACTGCATCATTTAAAACCGCTGAAAGAAGAATAAATATGTTGAAAGATATATCACAAAAAGGTATAATCTTTATTAAGAATCATGCAGCATTTGAATCAACTATGCTTATTTCAAATAAAGATATTTACATACTTTCATATTCATTCAACAAGATAAATGAAAATCGTCAATGGTTAGAAAACTATCAATATTTTTCTAAACTTCATGAGCAACATAAAGATGAACACATGTTTTGTATGATTGATTTTGATATAACCCCTGAAATTCAAAGCAGTCAAGATTTAGCTGCAGAGCCTCAAATTCACAAAGTTTTTAATGGAAAATTTGTGGTTAAAAATATTTTAAAGGAAATTAAATTGTTTGAATCAATATGCTCTGTTCGATGTACACAAGTTCATGAAATAGCAAATATTGATTATGAAAAACGAATTCCTGTTCAATTTCCATGCCCTAATGCAAGTAGTGGAAAGCAGTGTTCTAAAAAGGGTTGTGATTGGTATTGTGTAAAATGCTTTTCAACAATAGAATATGGATTTAATGACAAATTTTATTGCCGTTGTGGATGCCATAAAATTGAAAACTTTGAATTTAAATGTGACGATCACATGCACGGCAATATCTATGTAAAATACTCATACGAACAACTGAAAAGCTACATTGCAAATATCAAAAAAAGAGAAGAAATAAATATTTTGTTATTGGGGCAAATTGGAGCAGGAAAAACTTCGCTGATTAAAACTGCAGAATCGATATGCTTTGAAATGATGAGACATCCTTCTTTAAAAGATAAGACTCAATTAGTTGAATTCAGCCAAAGCATGTCTGACGACGAAGATTTAATTTCAAGTGATAATGAAGATGAAGAAGCTAAAACCAAAGAATGCCAAGGTTATCACATCCCCTATGGCAAATATGTTTTAAATTTCATCGATACACCTGGACTTGGAGATTGCCGTGGAATTAAACAAGACAAGAAGCATTTGGAAAAAATCTTTTCTTTCGCGGAAAAATGTGGTTCATTAAATGCAGTTTGCATTTTTATCAAACCAGATGAATCAATTGTTTCTCAATATTGTTTAATTGAATATTTATCAAACTTTCCACAAAAGTTCGCAAAAAATATTTTATTTTGTTTCTCATATGATGTTAAGGTAATTTATATTTTTACTGATATATCTTATTATAAACAATTCAGGCTGACGAAAGAAAAAAACTTCTTCATGATTTTTTCAAAGATTACAATATGGACAAAAAAATTCAGAAACTCTTTTTATCGTCGCATTTTTCATTTCCTTTAATAAACATTGAGGAAGTAAGGAAATCAGTATAATTAACTTGTAATTTAATTCATTCTCGCAGGAAAATGAACATGCTAATATGAAGATATTTCACAGTTTTATAAAACATGTCCAAAAACTTTCTCGAAACAAAACCGAAGAAATTTCTCAATCTTTCAAAGCACATGCTGATATTAATGGCAAAAGCAAATCCTTATTTCTTGTTGACCAAGAAATAGAATTAAAAAGAAACGAAATAACGAAATATTCTGAAGAGCAATCAAAAGCTGGCTGTGATCTAGAAAAGCTAAAAAAAAAGTTTCAAAATTATAAAGGAGCAGCTAAATGGAAACAACGCAAAGATGAATGCGAAGTTTGCACAAAGTGCCAAAAAACCAGAAATTATTACGGAGATGATCGGCTTCAATTTATGGATGCTTTTCCAGAAGCATGTGATGAAGAAGTTTTTACAACTTACACTTACAAAAAATTAAAAAAAGATAAAAATGGAAAATTGTTTTGTGAAAATTGTTCACATGATTACAGTTATTCCAATGAAAACGAAACATTTTACAACGAGAGTACTCAAGAAATCGAGATCAAAATAAAAGAATGTAAAAGTAGTAAAACAAATTTAAAAAAATATATATATATACAAAAAGTTTTCAGATATTATTGACGATTTCGATAAAAAAATTTGTGATAACAAAAAAGAAGAAGAAAAATTGATGCTAGAACGTAAAGCTTTAATCGATAAAGTTAAGCCAAGTGTCACGTTCCTTCAGTCAAATGCAATTGTTTCAAATAACAAAGCGGTGAAAGAATATTCGGAAAAAATAGGTGACAATGTGAGTAACTTTCTTTAAATTTACAAGTAACATCAGATTTTTCAGGAATGTAATCACGAAGCTCTTCTTTACGCCTATGAAGTTCTGTTAAAAGAAAAACGCTAAAATTAATTTTTTTTTGTTTATAAAGCTCATATTTACTGTAAACTGTAAAACTTTTACAGAGATATTATTAAAGTTTATAAATTGTTTCCAAAGAACTGAAATATCATATTTTTTGTCTTTCTGTTTGGTTTTTCAAAAAATATGAAATTTCATAAAATGAATGGTTAAATAAAATAATATCAAAAGCCAATCAGGAATAATAAAACAAAATATTTATTGCGAAAGTTAAATCACTTATTACTGAAAAAACGTATTAAAAAATGAAAAGATTAAAGATGTTTCATAGCACATTCGAACGAAAAAGCACTTAACAAAACTGAATATTATCTTTTGCAAAAAGTTTTTTGTTTGTAGAAAGTAAACAAAATATTTAAAATCCTTAATTTTAAAATGTGTATCTTTTTTGAATTGTTTTAAAAAAAAAGAAAAAAAAGGTACAATTTTTATAGATTGGCCCATTATTACATTCAGGAAAAACAGAGCGAATGAATCGTTGATATAAAAAAAATTAAATAAAGAATCTCACCTTTTTAATTCTGTATTTTGATCCAAGTATTTTTTGCTATTCACGGAAATGTTAAAAATACATTTTTTAAAATATATTGCAAAATTTTGTACGTAAAACAACTTTATTTAATCAATTTTTATAAGTAAAATAATTAATCTCAAATTTGGGAAATGGAAATGCATGTTTTCCAAAATTGAATAAACTCCAAGCTTTTAACATTTCGTTTTTACTTTGGATTATAGCCTGAAAAAAGTTTTTTATAAAATTTAAAATTATTGAAATTGCCCACTTCAACCATAATTGCAATTTTAAATAGCTTTGCCTGCCTTCCAGCATAATCTGTCATTCTCATTTCTTTTACATAATATTCATGTAATTTTGTAGAAGCATTTTCAACTATTTTATTTCCTAATTCTTGTGTTGATTGAGAAATTTGTGGTAAACCTGAAATATTTTAAGCTTTAAAAAATGTTAAAACTTTTTTCAAAACTAACTATGAAATGACCATAAAGCAATTATGCAAATATAACAAAATTCTTCAAAAGTTGCATTAATTATTTTAAAATCATTGTGAAGTCTTTTAAGTTTTTCTTCAAATGGAACAACAAATAATTTGCTTCCATTATTTTGAAGATTAACTTCCAAAGATTTTGAAGATGTTGTAGCATCTACATATTGATAATTATCAATTAAGGATCGAAATTCTTTTGAATCTGTTCCAAAATGTTCAAATGAAACAGAATAATCTCGAAGAAGCATAAACATTTGCCAAAAACGATCATGTAAAATTAACTAAAAAATATTAATTATGTTGCATAACGCTTTGAGAAAAAAACTTTTTTATGATCTACGTCAGAAAAAAAAGGAAGGTGGGGTTGCACGCAAACTGCAGCAAACAAGCGATCTTCTAAGTTAAAAATTTTTGAAAAATGGTCGACATTAAGAAAAAATAGCTTATTATTGTTTACCTTTTCTGGCATTGGCAATTTTTGAAAGCTTGAAAATGCTGATAAAAGTTTTGCAGAATCAGTGTTGTTGCGACTCCGACTCCGGAGTCGTGGAGTCGACCCCGGAATCGACTCCGACTCCGGAGTCGGAGTCGGAGTCACTGCAGTGGAGACGACTCCGTTCAGATTTTTCAAATTCACAGGGGGGAGTACGTTAAGAAATGAAATTTTAAATTTTAAAATTTTATTTTTTTACTTTTGTTATTTTAAGTAATAAATATCAAGCTATTCTAACATTGATATGTTAAAACTAAC
>CABFKP010002919.1:0-11497 GCA_901779475.1 Panagrolaimus davidi
TTATCTTGAAATTCTTAAAATGTTTGGAAAATGAACAGAAACAACGGTTGGCAGATTTAATTATTGCAACAAAAATTAGTAAATCTTTGATTAAAAGTATTTTGAAAAGTATTGATTTAACAACAACGTCAAATGTTGCAAGTTCGAGGTTAGTTATTTATATTTATTGTTTATTCCCGTCCTTATAAGTCCTTAATCCGCTATGTTCGATATTTGATTTATTCATGATCTCAATCTTGGATGAAATGGTATAGCATTTTAAAAAATACTTTTTAATACCTTTAACCCCGCGGCAGTGCCGATTTTCCGCCTTCAATTTGCGGCTAAAGTTTTTGCGCCAAATCTTTTTGCGGCTTCAATTTTTCCTGTTTGAATTTTGCAGCTTCAAGTTTTCGTCTGAAAATTTGCGCCAAATTCTGTGGCTATCCTTACTTTTTAAACTCTAGAAAATATGGCGCAAATGTTGCAGACGCAAAACTGAAGGTGCTAAATTGGGACCGGAAAAAGTGAAGCCGCAAAAAGA
Source organism: Panagrolaimus davidi (assembly GCA_901779475.1). Taxonomy (NCBI): domain Eukaryota; kingdom Metazoa; phylum Nematoda; class Chromadorea; order Rhabditida; family Panagrolaimidae; genus Panagrolaimus; species Panagrolaimus davidi. The sequence goes on from CABFKP010002919.1 coordinate 524, forward strand.
TTTGGCGCAAAAAGATTTAGCCGCAAAATTGGGGCCGGAAAATCGACACAGCCATCCCCGCTGCATTAATAGAATTTTACAAAGCTTTTAACTTATTTGTTCCTCTTTAAATCTGTTATAACTGTAATGCATTTTTTAGCAAAAGGCCAAGATCATCTTCACAAGATCCTGAAACTGTAACTCAAAGTGGTATTGAAAGAAGATCTAAATTCTGCAATAGTTTACCTGCTCGGCCACGCCTTATGTTTCAAGAGGATAAAACAGAAGAAGAAGATTGGTATGTTTTTTATTTTATTACTTTTTAGTTGTTATCAGGTTTTGGAATACATTGTATTTTTGCTTTCTCAAACAACAACAATAACCTTAATTGAGTTTTGAGCTTTCTTTAATATGTGTTGGATCAGGCTTTGGGAATTATTCTACTCTTGCTACATTTTTTGGTGTTACTGCTCTGTTACTGTTACTTTAAAATTTGATATTACTGTAGTGCTACCACTGCTATTTTGTTACCGTAATGTTTCTAAATAATGCGCAAAGTTCGAATGAAAATGTTCTTCAAAAAGCTTTTGTGCGTTTTTTTCCTGTTTTTTGGGTTTAACTTCTTCAAAGTAGATCAATGGTTTATATTTTGCCATAAATATGGGAATCATCATGATGATTCGATCATGTGTTCTCATAATCAGATATTAAGAAATTAAATTTGTTGTTCTAAAATATATTTATATTAATGTACATCCATTTTTTTAGTTCTCCATCTGCACCAAAAAAGTCTCGACCTTCAAATATTTCTACTTCATCAGCTGCCATTGAACCAATTTCATTACCTCATGAAGTAATCGATTACACACAATCTGGAATCTCTAGAACACATTTATTCATTTTTACTTCTGCTGAAAAAACTTTTTGTTACGAATTTAATTGGGAATCAAGTTCAAATCGTTTCAAATGTGTTCGTTATAAATGTCGAAAAGTTGGTCCTTTTATTAAACAAGATTCTGATGGAATTGAACGAGTATATTTTGGTAATCCTCAATGTTCATGTCCACCTCAACCATTTCATCGAGAACGATATAAAGATGATATAGAAGTTTATAAACCAAATTATAAAGTTTGTGAAGAATTGTCACATATTAAAACAATTAAATCAAGGATTTATGTTTATACTTCTGATGACAAAAAGAAAGCATATAAATTTGATTGTGAAGAAAGAAAAAATCGTTACGTTTGTACAAAATGTCGAACAAAGAATTATTATCTTCGTGCAGTTATTTGTAAAAATTCTGATGGTGAAGAATTTGTTGCAATTCAAAATAGGGAACATAAATGTGAACCAATTGATTGTTGATTGTTTTTTCTTTATTGTTTTTTTCATGTGTTATTTTTTTTTCTTGTATTATATATGCTGTTCCATTGTTTATAATTTTTTTACCACATTTTTTATATTATACTATTTTTTTGTCAGGTTATTTTTTTTGTCCCCCTACGATATTTGCATTTTATAAATGAAAATTTATTTCTGTAATTTTTTACTTTTATGTTTTTTTTGACAAATCATTGATATTTGTTTTTTTACATTGATTTGTGAGACTTTTTTTATTTAAAAAAATACAATAACATTGCTATTTGTAACTAAATTTAAATTTATATTTTCGAAAGGAAAAAAAAATTAATTTCATAAACAAATGTAAAAAAGGAAAATTACGACATATGTTTATTTAGATAATTTGAGGCAAACTGGATGAAATAAAAGCGAGCAATGCAATTACAAATGTTGTAAACCAGTTTGTCGTGGCAGTAAAAGAATGTGATTTTTCAGTAGCTATTTGTAATTGTGTTGTCGTACTTGTTAAAGTTGTCGTACTAAGTAAATGGGTAGTACGAGCATTCAAATTAACTGTTTCGAGCAACATACGAAAATTACAATGTTCTTTGACTGTGCAGTCACAGCTAAATTTTATCTCTGTAGATGGTCCAAATACAAATGTGCGACGTGTTGAAGTTATACTAAAATTATTTTTTTATAAAATATTTTTCATTTTATTATACAGAATATTGGCATTCAACGGGTTTTCACTGAAAAAAACTGAAACAAATATTAAACGCTTTCAAACATACTTTAGATATTCAGTTCCGTTTATGATGAAATAAAAATAATTTGGTTCCAGAACATCAAAATTTAATACTGCAAATTCAACAGTTGTTTCAAATATATTAATAAATAAGGTATAACATCCTACATAAGAATAATCAGATGAGTCAATAACTGCATTATTGCCGTAGGATTTTGATGTAACAATTGTTTTATATGGAGCATATGTCAGGTTTAATGTGCTGTCTATATGTTTGCTGGAATAAGCTGTTATTTGCAAAGCACTATTTGACGATATATCAATCATATATACATTATCTAGTAATAACAAATTCGGCCAAAAGAATAATGATGTTACACTATAAATTTTAACTTATAACATTATGTGAATTTGTGAGAGGCTGCTCGGACTTTGGACATATGTGCGAAAATTCGTTGCGTCAAAAAAAATTGTTCCATTTTGAACTGTTTGTTTTTTTTTTTTGATACTTCTTCAACCATGATCGTTTTGATTCACAAAACACAACCCCCCTCTTTTTAAAATCGCATTGCAAAGTCAATAATTTTAGGCAAATTATGGTCAAAAACGAAAATTAAAACAAGGTGGTGGGGTAAACTGAAGAAATGGCTTTTTTAGTAAACGTAAACTTACTCAATATCTGCCAATAATTTTTCCTCAACCCCAGAAAAAATCTGTATTGAGTTATTTCGGTTTGGACTTATCCACATTTTGGTTATTAAGGTAGGGGCGGCGGTATAACAAAATATCCTACATTTCTGTTTCACATTAGACATTTTGGAAAAATCCATTTTATTAAGGAGCATAAAATTGAACACATTATTTTTTTTAAAAACACATCCTTCAGAACTTATGAGATCACCTCCTAAATTTTAAATAAACGTCTAAGAAGCCCTGTTATTCATCCGGGAAATATGAAAATACATACCAATTGCCACTTGAAAAAGGACGTAAGTGTTGCACAATCCTCCATCTGTATCTGACATTGTAAAAGAATTCACATCTGTTTTACATTTATAAACAGAATCTCTAATCTCAAAAAAACTAAAAATAAATTTTTAAGTTATATTTATGAACCAGTAAAAAATAAACCAATTTTGTAAATTCAGTTGATCAGATAAATTGTTTGTACTATAAAATTTGAGATATTCTATACTATATTTATCAAACAAAAATATTTCAATTGTTGCATTTCTTTTCTCCTAAAATTATGTCTGAAAAAACGCACATTGAAGAGAAAGATAGACTTACAAGATTTGGAGATAATTCAATAGACATCATATATGGCAATTTTTCTTGATATATACAGTATTGATGGAAATAATAGGGCTTTGTTTCATTCATAATGATTGTCGGTAAAATTGTCGAAACTAAAAATGCATTTTATTCCCTGGCGTCGTTTATTTCCCAACGTTAATGTAAACAGGCGCGCCATCTCACAACATCCATAGACGTGACTCTTAGAACAGTGTTTTCCCGGTTCCTGGTTCCAGTTCCTTACACGACTCCCCGAAGACAGACTCACTCTATTTTTTGCAAAATTTTTGTTATTTTTAATTATTTTTTCAAAGTGTAAAGTGATTTTGTTAATAAGAAGTTTGTCAGTTGACATATTTCGTTTTGAAATCGAAATTGGAATTTTGGTATATGGTAGTTTCTAAAATTTCTTAATTTGTATCTGATAGCTCACGGCGAATATAGCATATTGTTTTGTATTTTATATCACTTATTGTATCCTTATTATCGAAAAAATAATTTTTTTTAATTTTGACAATTTTAAAGTTTGTGAAGAAAAGCACAAGATCGGCTAGCAATCCACAAGATCAGCGGGTGTACAAAATCTGCGGTATAATTTACTGAGAAATATTTTAATGGACGCTGGCCCTATGATAGATTTTTGAGTTTGCGGGTCCCTCTGCCACTGCGCAGTACAACCAAAAAAATATTGGAGACGACTAAAAACCCTTTAAAAACGTAAATTTTCAGAATAAATTTGACAAAAGGCCCGTTTCTTTTCTGAAACAAAAATTTTAAAGGAAACCCGTTTTATAATCTTACTATTCAATGCATAGAAATAAAGTGTTGCACCGCGTAGTTTTGTAGACAAAGATGTTGTCACATGAAACTTGTTATCATTTGCAGACGGTAATTGGAAATTTAAAGTGAATCTAGATGCCAGATTTGATTGAAACAGTGTAATATTGTTTGAAATCAACTGTAAGGTATCATACTCATATTTTTCAAAGTCGTCGCCAAGAAGAACGAATGAAAAATCAATATACTGGCTTTTACAAAGTAAATCCAGTTTTATCTAAAATAGTTAAAAGTGCAAAAAATAATAGGGTTTGTTTTGTTACTATAAAAGGGCAATATAAATTTCCACAGTAAAAATTGATATATTGGGAGTTTACGACTTCCATAATATAATATTCTATATCATTCTTACATGGAACAACAATTAGAGGATTTGAACAGCTGCAATCTTAAAATTTAAAAAAATTTAAAAATGTAAAAATATAAAATGAACTTCTAACTTATTGGTTCAAAAGATACTTTAAAGCCCTCCAATTGTAAACTCCCGTCACTGATAAATTCCCAGAGAATTTCTGTTTCCTTATCTTTGTCAGTTGAAAAAACAAGTTCACCATCCTGAGTGGCGAAACTATTTATTTTCAGCTGTCCATCTATAAAAAAACGAAGGATAAAAACAAAGAATTTAAAAAAACTTTTAACTGAGTTCTGTGTAAATTTTTATGTTGTAATTACATAAAAAGCATTTTTGAAAAAAGAAAATCCTGCAAAACTAACATATATTCATTAGCCCATTATTATCATAATAATAATTTATCAAATCAACATTGTATTCAACTTCAGATCGTTCAAGAATTGCAATGACTTCAGTTTTTGGCGAAATATTTAATGTATTTGTGCATCGTGCATTATTCGGATATCCTCCATTATAATTCCAATACGACCAGTATGTTTTATAGTCATCAACTGATGGAACAGTGACGTTGCATTTAAATGGCATGTTGTTGAAAAAATTTTGAATTATTGTAATATATGCTGTGAATTCAAATACATTTTTGCCGTCTTTATTTGTCGGAGAATATGGTTTGTCGTTATCTGATAGATATATTTTAAGATAGTTATAAATACTATAATGTGATTCAGATACTCTGACATTTGCTGACCTAAAAAATATTTTAAAAGCTTTTAAAATATTTTGCCACACCTTTGTGAACAAAATGTTTAAATAAAACGAAAAAAGAAACAATGAAAAAATCTGACAACAACGCTGTTGTTATTTTAAACTTTATTGATTGTAAGCAAAAAAATGGCCGTATCTCTATCCTATGAGGCGAAAATAATAAAGCCGAACAAATGAAACTTTAAAATAATTTCATTTTTTCTTCCTTTTTTTTTAATTTTGGACGACGCCTTTTTTGTCCATTTATGACAATAGTACAAAAAGAATTTACGTTATAATTGTATCCTTTGCATTTTCGACTTTGAAAACCGTAGTATTCAGAATATTCAAATCAGTTACAACAATTTTAAAACCATAATTTTTAGGGGCTTCAAGTTGCCAAAGACATGATTGATTCCTTAATTCTGAAGCATTATATGTCGATCGCAACACAAGAACTTGACTTAAATCTTGAAACAGACTCTAAGGGGCAATCATCACCCCAATCATCAACATATGCAAATCCATGAAAAGCGTAATAAAAAACATAAGCATAATATCCCATATCAAAAAAAAATGATGTAAAATTTCTTGTATAGCTAAAAGCGTTCTCGCAAACATCTTTATCATCACAAGGTAAAAATACAAATACAAAATTCGTGAAGCGACTAAAAAAATGTGAAAAAGATGCAACTAATATTGTTAACTATTTCTTTGCCCACTCAGCTTTTTCTGGAGTGAAAAATAAATAAAAATTAAAACTATTTAGTTAAAATATAATACTTTTAAAGACTTTAAGCTCTTTTAAGAATAATTCTCTTTTTCCTATTTTTTGCCAAATTTTTCCGGGAAAGAAGGTGTGATAAGAAAGAGGCTTATAAGCATGTTTTTGCAGCATTTGAGGAGAAGTAAAAATCAAAAAAAGAAAAACCAGACTTTAAAATTTTAACGTTTTACAACATAAAATATTCAAAACTATCCAAATCGTACAAAATTTATTTATAAATTCAATTTTTTTTTTCTTTTTAAATGGGAACACCCACCTTGAACAGTTTTTTTTGTTTCTTGATAGTTTTTTTTGGACGACAAGCGTGAAAGAGAACAATGCACAATCAGGCAAATTGCATTGTTCTTTTTCGTTCACACTTTTTTTGACAAAAGAGAAATAAACAAACAAAAAAGTGTTGAAGAAAAAAAATTGTTTAAGGTGCGTATTTTACTTTAACGATAATTGAAAAATGAATTCTTCGAAAATGGATGATCTTTGAAATGTTAGATTTATGAAAAATGTTGTGTCGAAATTTTCACATCAGATCGCTTCTTTTGTTTTTCGTTGAGCAACATTAGACTTTTTTTTCTCTCTAAAAAACATACGTTACGAAATTTATCATAAACGTACTCTTTCAAAACGGCTTTTATTTTTCTTTTTTATCAGTAATAAAAATGCAGAGCACACAAAAAGCATCATTTTCATTAAAAAAGACAGAAATTTATCTAAAAGGTGCTTCATTTTTACACAATTTTGTGATAGAGTGAATTTTGCGACATTACGTGAGCTTCAAAAAAGGGATTTGAAAACGGACAGTGAAATTTATTAACCACCTTTTTAATAATTTGGATTCAAGACCATATTTTCAAGAATTATTAAATGTTCTAACAATCTCAAAAAATTATTTGTAATGGTTTTATGGAAATCCATGTACCCAAAAACAAGTTGTAAAATTTATGTCCTCCAATAAATAACAAAAATCAACTAGGAATAATAATTTTATGAAATTATGAAAATAAAGATCAAATAAAATATTTAAAAATTAAGAAATGTCTTTTTAATTGCAAAAAGGCGTTTTAAAAATTGTTGTTCCAAATGATTTATTTCTCAAAAGTCGTATACGTATTCAACTTTTTATGATCGTAAAAAATGTTTCGAAATTTGTTTTCTGTCTCATTTTTTAGGATTTTTATTAGTTTGTAATAAACATATTTTGTAATCAAACTCAAACAAGAACATGTAAAAATCATTATTTATAAAAATATATTTTTAAAAAAATCATAAATCATAAATGTTAAAATCAAAAAAGTTTCATTATTATTAGAGAGCAGCATTGAAACAAAGCACATTTTGAGTAATTTTAAATTATTTTTGTGCTGAATTTGCTATTATGAGAAAAATATCTATAACTTAAATATATTTTCATGTATTTTTTAAAAAAATATTGTATTACCCCAAAGCTTTATTGCGACTTAAAAACATAAACAAACGTAAACTTTGTTTTTTCATTATTGATTATACCAGTTCAACAATTTTTTGTATTATTGATGAAATGGGCTGTGCCGATTTTCTTGTCCCAATTTTGCGGCACAACTTTTTGCGGCTAAAACTTTTCCGGTTTCAATGTTGCGTCTGACATGTTTCGCCATATCTTTTCGCGACTTCAATTTTTCCGGTTCGAATTTAGCATCTAAAATGTTGCAGCCGCTAAATTGGGGCCGGAAAATCGGCAAGCCACGAGATGCGCTTTTTTCAAATTTTGTTTATTTTAAAATACAGAAAGATGGGAAGAATTAAAAAACGATGAAAATGAATTATTTCTTTTTATATCAATATAATTTTCATTGGGATTAAACCGACATAAGTTTCATAAAAATTGCTAAAAAATTTCTGTTCAGCTTCAATCTGACAATATTAAAAAATGATAATATAAGCAAAATTTTTTGGAGGTGATTGTGACGAAATACCGTCAGTTTGCAAAAAAAATGCTTTTAGTTTCAGACACATTTCAGGATGTCATCAGACAGCCTTTTTGTCATTGATTGCTTTTTGATAGAAATTTTTCATTAATATTCAATTATTAAAACATACATAAAGTTGTCTCATATCAGCGTTAAAAAAACTATATTTTGCAAAACCATCAATTTTTGCAAGAAAAAATGCTAAAGTTTTTTTTTTTTTTTTGCTTCCTCTTTTTGTTGGAATTTTCTGTGAATCCGATGAGGATTATGACCGTTCACCAATAAACAACCTTTCACCTGCTGCCCCAGTTGCACCGGTTCAATCGGGTCTTCAAAAATGCCCAAATGGATGGAGATATCTTTCAGAATATAATAAATGTTTAAAGGCAACTCCGGCACTTCCATGGCATGATGCAGAAGCATATTGTGTAAAACAGGGTGCACATTTAATGTCCATCCATTCAACTAATGAGCTTGAAGAAGCTGATAGTAAGTGTTTTTTTTTACAGTTGACCTTTTCCCTTTCCTAGGAAATTTCTCGATTTTTGCGGGAAACCGCGGGAAACTTCCTGCTTTTTTCGATTTCCCGAGAAATGGACAACCCTAGTTTTTTTTTATGTTTAAAAATACCATATGATATTATACATTTTAGAAATGGCTAATAATCCATTTTTTTGGATTGGTCTGTACAGAGATACAATTGAAAATACAATGAAATTTACAAATGGCGATCAAATTGATTATATTCCTTGGATTCCAGACCATGCTAACATTTCAAGCTGTACACTTGCAACTAAGGTTTTTGTTACAAGGCTATATGGCTGTGAATTATCTCAATGGCCTGGCGTTTGTCAAATCTATTTATCAGAATGATACCTAATAAAGTAACAATAAATTATTTGTTTATTATTGAAGAATAAACGGTATAAAGAGCATACATAAAAGCAAATACAAAATGTTTCAACGTAAAATGGTGATTAAAGGTAAAATTAAAATTAGCAGAAAAAAAAACATAAAATTAGTTATTTAAAGGTTTTTTGAAGAGTTTTTTAATCATTGAAAAATTACTCCAAATTGTAACCAAGGGATCAGTTATCATTGCTGAAAATCTTTCATTAAAAACACGATAACTTATTAAAAAACAAATTACCAAACATTGCCAAAACAATTGCAACATTTAAAAATAGCTCGAAGTTTATTGCTTCATCATATAATTCTTTACAAGAATTTGCTGCTTCAATGCTATCAATCGTTATTAAAAGTAAAATACAGAGTACCAAAAATGGACTTCGAGTTAATACAAATAATAAAATATTGTAAAACAATTTTTTTATTGCAATTATATTTTGTTTGCTCTGAATTATGCGGGTTTTTTCCATTTTTGTTTGGTGCCTTCTCAATTTAATTAAAGTAAGAACAAAAATTGCTGTCATAAGAAAAGCGAAGGCATAAATCAATATTAACATGTGTACAGTAAAGGTTGCAAATGGTTTCTCACAGTTATCAAAATTACAGTTTTCTTCACTTTTTGAGAATAATATCCAATAACTAAATGCTGCGAAACCGATCTATAAATGTAATAATTTTTAAAGAAATACAAAAAGATTTAGAACTGTTAAAGCAGTGCTCAAAACCCAAACAAGTCCATTTAAAATTATGCAATTTTTCATCAAAACTTTTTGATTATACCATTTTGGATACGAAATTGAAGTATAAGTAAAAACTGATAGAATCAAGTATGCTTGTGTGTAAACTAAAATGCAAAAAACCGCGGAAGTCATAAACAACAAAATTTCCAGCCTTGAATCAAAGTTATATACAATTACACCATTTATTTGTAAAATTATAATACTCATAGATCGGCTTAAAAGAAAGGTGAAAAGGTTTCGAGATCTGAAATAAATATGTGTTGCAAGTTCGAAATCTAAAAAAATATATTGAGATAAAACTTACGAATTTTTTTTATCTTTTAAAACGCGTACACAGATGTAAGTAAAAAATAAATTCGTAATGGCTGCAATAATTGTAAAAATGTACGGTAATAACGAAAGCGTTAAATGAAAATAGAGCTCTGTTTTATCCCAATTCTATAAAAAAGTGCTTAATAATCTACTTATCATTTGTATAATCACCTTCATATATTCGCATATATCAGTTGTTCTGTAATTCCATTGAAAATAAATTTCCCATGCACAAGTTTCTACCGGAAATATACCCCAAGTATATGAACAATTTTTACCAAATTCATCCATTTTACAAAGATTGAAAATATTACATAAAATATTTATTTTTGAACTTAGAAAAGCAATCGACTGCTTATCACCGACGTAGTCAAAAGTGTATAAGCATTTTTTTACACTGCGAAAAAAGAATCATAATTTTTTGAAGTTTCTAAAAATACTTTTTTTAATCTTTTGTCCAAGCCCTTGTTTTTGTCAAATTAGAATGAAACAATATTTTTAAATTGGTGATAAAAACACATTTTTATTTTTTAGAAGTAGTCAAGTTGAAGTACTATTTTTTAAATTTAAATTTTAAGACCAAAAATAGAAACGGTACATTATTATTAGGCGGGAAACGTTTCGTTTATCACTAGCCGATAAAATTAGAAAAGCGTCATCGTTGAAAAAGAAGAAAAATGCTTTTCCATGCGAGACCGCCGCATTTGATATTTCAATTTTTTTTTACAAAAATTTTTTTGTTGAAGAAAGCGTTCAGCTTCTGGAATTTTTATCTCGGCATCTGTTTCATTTTTTTTATCCCAGTTTATTCCCCACATGCTGAAATACAATTCTACGTTTTTTCAAGTAGCATATTTTTTTCCCACAATAATAAAACTTTTTTCAACAAAAAAAATTTTTGTCGAAAAAAATTGAAAAATCAAGTGCAGTGGTCTCGCATGGAAAAGCACTTCTCTTCTTTTTCAACAATGACGCTTTTTTTTAT
>CABFKP010002929.1:0-11499 GCA_901779475.1 Panagrolaimus davidi
TTAAATACTTATATGGTTGTCAGATCTGGACGTCCGTTGTCAAATCTGGACGTCCGTTGTCATATCTGGACGGTTGTCAGATCTGGACGTAACATATATAAAGAATGGAAAAATATCAAAATTATTTATAGGGTAAAAACACTGTTCCAAACTTAAAACTTCAAAATAAGTTTTTAAATGAAACATTTTGTAAGTCTTTCTGCTTTAAAGGTAAAAGTCAAGTTGAGCAAAATTGTTTACTGATTTTTAGTTAAATTAATTGATTCTAACTTTTTACAAAGTTTTAATTAATTTATACGTGAAAATATCAAACTGTTTGATCTTTTTTCCTTTTTACTTTCAAAGAACGCATAAACAACACTTTGGAATTTTACGATTTTTCGCATTTTATAAAAAAAATTAATCATAAAATTAACATATATGACCAATTTTGTGTTTTCACGTTTTCCCCTTTGATTTTCTTCGAAAGCTATTTTATTTTTGTATTAAAAAAACGCTGCAGACCCTTTGGTTTTTTATTTAAAGATTTCGGTTTGTTTCAAGTTGTGTGTAAAAGAGAAAAAATGTTTTACAGTATCGTTTTTCAAAATCAAATCAAGCATTTACAAAATCAAGCAATAAATTTTTGAGGGTTACGACATTGCAATGGTAGCAAACAATTAAAAAAATGGATAACAAAATATTGTAATATATGCTTTTTTATCTGAACGATTTCAATTATCCCTTACAAAAAAACAAGGTTATTATTTATGAAAATTTCATATTTAATATAGAAAAAGTGAAAACATGATGGAACGAAAAACATATGCTTCAAAATTGCTTGTATTATTACTTTTCTCACAATAACAAATAACTTGCAAAAAAAACTGAACCAAAACTTACTATGTTATTTTTTTGTTTTCTGTCGTTTGCTTATCTTTAAATTAAGCACAATTACCAAATCTGTCATCAAATCAATGTTTTTTTGTGAAATTTTGAACTTTTGGCACTACTGCAGTATTGCACCCCCGATTTTTTTTTATTCACAAATTTGCATAAAAACAGTGAGTTTGTACTGCGAATTCAAAAGGGGGGGTGGGAGGATAGAATGAGTTTGTGANGGGTAGAATGAGCGGTTGTGTTTGTGAATGAAAAAAAAGCGGGGGTGCAATACTGCAGAAGGCCTGTTACAAATCAAAAAGCAAAAATATAAAAACATGCTTCAACATTAGTTTCTGGAATTTTTTGATGAATTTACGTTACATAAACTAAAAATGCACTTTTAGAAATAATTGGAATCAAAATATTTCAACAATAATTTATTAAACAGTAAGGCTTAATTTTCTGCTTTTTATTAATAAATTAAAAATATATTCAAACTATTTATTAGCCAAAAAAGAAGAAATTTTTATATTTCTTTTTTTATTCAATAATGGCGACGTTTTCAAAACCAATTAAAAATTTGTTTATCTGTTTGTAATAATACCATTTTGACTATTCCTCTTTTGCTTTTTTTTTTAAAAATAAGCACATATAAAACTATGATACAAAAAAACAAAATATTCAAATTACAAAACCCTTAAAAACAGTGTATTTATAAGAAAAAAAAGTTTATAAAATTGTTTATTCTTTTTAGGTCGAAAAAAATTTGTTTGCAACTTTTTATAAAAGTTATGACGAAATTGAACTGCCGTTGTTGAAAGTCGGAAAAAAGTCATTTTTATTGTTACACTAGAAACCAATGTTTGAATCATGTTTTTTTTAAATTCTGTGGCAAATTTTTCTATAAAAAGATACGTGACAAAAAATACAAAAAAAAGCATTCGAACGTTTTTTTCCAAAAAAGTCGTTATTGACATATATTTGATTTTTCTAATTTTTAAAAACTATCATACTTAATGTTCAAAAGATCAATAATACCACTTAAAAATTGATTGTTTTATAAAATAGAATTTCAAAATTTTTTTCATCTATAGTCATACCAAAGATTCATAAAATTTAAAAAAAATTAAAATATTGAAATGATCTTTAATTCGACTTTTTTTTATTGCTCAAAGTGAAAAGAAAACGATTGCAAATTTTTCAGCCGTGTGAATTTTTTAAAAATACAAAAAGCTTTTAGTTTCTTTTTTTCACACAAATATGTTTTGAAAATATCGATTGAAAAAACATGAAATAAGCAGACGGGTTAAAAACAGGTGTGGCAAATTCGACAAGTGGACGAACATATCTTTAATTTATTTTTTCAAAAGAAGTAAAATATTGTTTATTTTTTTAAATAGTAAACTTTTTTTGAAGAAGAATAATTTGCAGAAATATTTTACAAATTCAAAGCTACTGTAAAAGAAATCCGTTTAACATTACATTTATTTTTTTATTGTGAAACTCATGGCACTCCAAAAATTAGTAAAGATAAAACAGATAACATTTACAACCGCATCCGATCTCCTTTACCATTCTGAAAATAAATGTTATTTTTCATGTTCATAGAAAATTTGATTCATATTTGTCAGAAGTAACAGTGATTGAAAAATATACATCACATTAAAAATTTATAACATCGATTGAAATATCTTTATTTACTTTAACTTCAGAAATATCTTTAAAAGTTTAAAAAAATTTTTTTTTTTTTTTGTATACAACTGAATTATTTGAATTTTGTATACAACTAAAATTCAAATAATTCAATTTTAATGAGTAAAAAACAGGCTTTCATTGTATTATTTTTATTTAATATTGACTTTTTCATCTGTTTGCTTCTTTTTAGTAGCAAAACATTTTTGGCAATTTCCTTTTCTTTAATATCAAAGATTTTAAAAATATTTTCCAAAAAAACAAAATATTCAAATTACAAAACCCTTAAAAAAATTTATAAGAAAGAAAAAAACTTTCATAATGCATTTACAAAAAAGAAAAGTTCATAAAACTGTTCATTCTTTTTAGTTTGAGAAAAATTTGTCTGCAACATTTTATTAAAGTTATGACAAAATCGAACAACTGTTGTTGAAAGTCGAAAAAAGGGTCATTTTTGTTGTTACACTAAAAACCAATGTTGAAACATTTTATTACATTTTTGTTTTTTTATTTTGCAGCAAACAAAGAAAAATACGAAAAACTTTACGAAAAAAAGATGGCTTTGCAACGTTTTTTAAAACAAAAACGAAACAGCTTTCGGAGAAAATCAAAGGGGAAAAACGGATAGACAAAAAATGAGTCATATGTACCAATTTTATGATTCATCATTTTTATGAAAAGCAAAAAGCGCAATAATGTTTTGAAAAGTTTCGAGGTGTGAATCCTAAAATTTCAAAGTGTTATTTATGCGTTCTTTGGAGTACAAAGAAAAAAGATCAAACAGGAGGATTTTTTTTCATGTATGAATTTATAAAAACTGCCAAGAAAATCGGAATCAATTAATTTAACAAAAAATTAGTAAACAATTTCGCTCGACTTAACTTTTACTTTTAAAACTGAACAGAAACACTAACAAAAATGTTCAAATTGTTTTACATAAAACCGATTCTGAAGTAATAAGTTGGGAACAGTGTTTTTACCCTGTATAAATTATTTTAATATTTTTTCATTTTTTATAAATATTTAATGGATAATGGGAAAACATGCTTTAAGATAAATTTGAGAAACACAATTTTTTCTTTTTTTATTAATGATTTGTCATAGCCTTCCCATTTGATGAATCATTAATGCAATCATCGATATTTTTTGTTTTGTAATATATTTAAGAAACTTTAAGAAACACTATTCTTTTTTAAAATATTCAAAAAATTCAAACGTATGTTTTTTCTTTAATTTTTTTCTGGTTCCTTTTTTGACTGACAATAATCGTTAAACAAAAAAGTCTTTTTGTTCGTAGGCAAGAAAAAAGACTTTTTAAATAACGAAAAATGAAATTGTAAAACAATTTTTCTCTTTTGCGACACATTTTCAATCAATACTTTTTTTAAAATGAAAAATTTGCCATTTACAAATTATCGGTTTGTTTTCCCCACTTTATTTGAATTTTTTAAACAAATATAATTTTAATATGATTTATTTATGATAAAAATAAATAAATAATTTTTTTTCGAAATATCAATTTTGAGATGCTAAACATTAAACCATATGCGCATTATTAAAATAGTATGATTAATATCGCACAATCGCTCATAAAGTTATTACTGAAATTAGTTATCATTAGTAAAAAATTGTTTTACTCGTGGTATTTCTACTGAAATATTCGATTAAAATGTGATAAATTAAAAAAGCTTTTTAATTTTTTTGAAAATTTTTATTTGTAAACTTTTGTTTTTAATTCTTTGTCACAAAATTAAAGCAATCAGTTTTCATTCACTTCTTTATTTCGTTGATTTAATATTTATTTTTTACAAAATTAATTTTTCACTGATTCTTGTGGTAATAACTTTGTTGGGTAAGTGGGCAGATTTTTATTTAAGCAATGTCGAAGTGTTTTTGGAACATTATACGTATTAATGAATTATTATTTAAATATACATGGAAATTTAAATGTGATTTATGATAAAGTAGAAAAGTTGCATCCGATTGAAATACAAATTTAATTAAACGATATTACATAAACCAAGATCTTCCGTAAATTGTTTTTTTTGCTTTAATAATGAATCACAATGTATTCTTGAATGAGTTTATATTATTTATGTTGAAAAATATGATGGAAGTTATTAAAATTAAAAAATTATTTTATTTTATAGCGTTTTCATTTCTTGAAGAAGATGTTATTAAATATTTTTGAAAGATGAACTTTTAAAACTATTTATTCGTTTTTTGAAAACATTTTAAAAGAATTTTTAGCAAAAAATAACCTAAATATTCAAATAAATTTTAAGCGAATTTACAAAATAATAAAATAAGTGTGCGTCATTTTTTATGACACAATTGCTGTCGTTGAAAAAAAAATCGATTGGAAAAAGGAAAGACAAAAGTATTTAGAACTTTCAAAAACTTTGTTTACTATAGTAAAGTATAAATACTTTATTTCAAAGGATAATATAAGGAAATTGTTATTCTAATGTATATAAATTTGTAAACCATAATTAAGGATAGAAAAAAAATATTAGTTAAAAGCTTTATTAATGGTAAATAACAAAGGCAGTCAGAAAACTTTTGTTTCTAGTATTTCGAAGTTAAAAATATGTTGGCAAATAAACCAAAAAAAGTATAATGAGGTTACTTTTTTTTGTAATTTTTCGTTTCTTTGAAGTTTTTTTAAGATTTTTTGCTCGTTGAATGTTCAAATAATTCTTCTGTCATTAAATTTGCTGTTTGACAATTCTTATGTTCAGTCATTTTTAATAATGCAGGTAGTGATTTTGATGGATGTTCATTACCAACATCATGTTATTTATCCATTGTGCAATTTTTAATGTTATTTGTCATTTAAATCGTCATATGAAAAATTTTGCAAAAAGATGAAAAAAATTCAAACATTTCATCCAAAATTAGTTTAAAAAGGTTGCATTTGCCTTTTTTTCACTGACAGACACAAACATTATAAATCGACTATTTAGAACATCAAAAAAAAAACAAAGGACAAAATGTTTTTATTGCTTTTATTTACGGCTATGTGTATTTCGTAAAAAAACTTTCAACAAAACAGTTTTTTTTCTCAAAAATAAACCGAACGTTTAAATCTATTATTTTTGCAAGAAAATGTGCTACTTTGTTTCTAGTTTTGAATATTTAAATTCTTTTTTCATAAAATAGTAGTTAAATCGAATATATTAAAGAAGAATATTATAATATCGATTTTGTTAGATTATCCTTTTTTTTAATCTAACAAATACTTTTTACCGACGACGACATTATTTATGTTTTATGATTTCTTTATTTTTACAATAAAATTAAAAAATGGAGATAATTACAATTAATATTGACTACCAAAAAATGAAGTAAAAAATGATTTTTTTAGTGTCGTCTGTATAGAATTTAAATTAAAAATGATAAATCATTTTTTAATTTACATTGGTGCTTAAAAAAAGATCAAGAGTGTTTAAAAACAAAGCTGGCACGATTTTTGCACAACGATTTCTGATTTTCTTTGTAAACAATAAAACTGAATAAAAAACGAATGCGAGTTTTAATAAACTTTTTAAAACAGTGTTGTATTATTACAAATATAAATTCTTTCAAAAAAGGAAACAGTTGACAAATTACTTTTTTCAATAAATAATGATTAAAAAGTTTTCAACATATCTTTTTGTATGGTCCCAAAGTTTAAAAAAAATACATTTTTTAGCAATTTTTACACATAAAAACATTTATAAAATAACTACTGGCGAAATAAAATATTCGAGAAAGACACACTAAAAAACATATTTTGCAAATTTGAAAAACAGAATCAGACATTTTTAATCGTTCAACATTAAATGGGATGAATCACGCCCCAAAAAACTTACGATTATGCAAATTTAAAAAACGTTTTTTAAGAATTTGGCTATAAATTTTTGAGATTTTGACAAACCATTGATTGTGGATATGTAAAACAACACCAAAAAACAAAACCAGGCATTTTTAATCGTTCAACATGGTACACCAAGGCTAGATTTTTGAAATTTTGGCCATATAGTAACTTTGAAAACCCATAAAATCGGATTTTCAATATAAAATGCAAAAAGTGGCAATTTAAATAATTTTTTTCACCTTTTTTTATCGATTGATAATTACAGAATCTTTGGGAAAAAAATTTTGTTCCGCTCTGATTTAAGGTTATCACAGACTCTCTCTTAAAACTGTGCAAATGTTTCTTTAATTTATTTCTTCAAAAATAGGATAATAATGTTTATTTTTTTCATTTTTTTTATAATGTTTTGCACAGTAATTTCAATTGTACTTTGTTGGAAATATTTGAATATAGTTTTTTACATCCACTGAACACCATCAAACGCTTTTAACATATAAATTAGGAAAAAAAGATTTCAAATATTTAAACATTTTTAAATTACGTTCATATAATTTTGATAGCTTATTTTTTTATTGAAAGACAAAGGTTACAAAAAAAATATACTTTTTCTTTTTTTTTCGACAATTTTATGAGAATTGTGTCTTGTTTTTCAAATGCAAAACGCCCAGCTGTCAGTGAACAATTTTTTTTCACAGCTTATAAATTTTCGTTTCCACTCCCCAGCACTTAGGATTTGCTATGAAAACTTAAAATATGAAACAAAAATATTTTTTTTTCTTTATTTTTTTTGTGCTGCAACAGAAATGACTACTTTTTTCGGCTTTCAACAAAGGCTGTTTGTTTTCGTCATACCTTTTGGAAATCAATGACAGACACAAACATTATAAATCGACTTTTTAGAACGTCAAAAATAAATAAGCAAAAATCAAAGTGTTTTTATTGCTTTTTATCTACGGCGATGTGTATTTCGAAATAAACTTTGAACAAAATAGTTTTTTTTCTCAAAAATAAACCAAACGTTTAAATATATTATTTTTGCAAGAAAATGTGCTATTTTGTTTCTAGTTTTGAATATTTTATTTTTTTTCATAAATTAGTAGTAATGGAGTATTTTAAAGAAGAATATTATATATCGGTTCTGTAAGATTATCTTTTTTTAATCTGACAAAAGCCATTTGTGAATCAAGACATTATTTATGTTTTGTCATTTCTTTATTTTTACTATAAAATTAAAAAATGGAGATAATTACAATTAATATGGACCACCATAAAATGGAGTAAAAAATGATTTTTTTAGTTTCGTCTGTTTAGAATTTAAATTACATTTAACAATCATTATTTAATTTACATTGGTGTTTAAAAAATGAACAAATGTGTTTAAAAACATAGCTCACACGATCATAAAATATTAACTTTTGTTTTTTTGTATTTGATTTCAAATCAATGAAATACTTTAGTTTGTGCCTGTAAATAACATATACTTTGAAAACATATGTGCGAAAGTAGAAACGTGCGCAATTTTTTCAAAGTTTGCTAAATGTTATGCGTTTTGTTTCTGAAACTGTAGGTGTCTCTCAGTTTCTGAAGACAAAAATAATTTTTCATGTTTACGTGTTTCTGTATCTCTAAAGTTTTAGCTTAACATGGAAACAATCTTGTTTGTTTTATTTTTTATAAATAATTTTAACATTGTTTCATTTTTAAAAATGAATTCTATAAAAATGGAAATTTTAAAACATTTATTAGACCAAATTTGAAAGAATACAACGTCATTCTCATTTTTTAATAATGTGCAGAAAAAGTGCGTTCTATAGTTTAATAAAAATGTAATTCAGTCTAATGATTTTTCTCAAAAATTATAAAAAAGGAAAAATTTTTTAATGTTTCTAAAAAATCCAAACTATTTCGTTTCGTTAAATTTTTTCTGCTTTTTTGACTTTGAGACCTCATTTCAAAAATCAACAGCGAAAAAAGTCAAACGCATGTATGACTGCTTTTTCTTTTTTCGAAGAGTGCTGCAAAATACATATTTTGTAATAAACTTTCAAAAAAGTCGTTTTTCTTTGGAAAAAGTGCTTTCGTAAACATTTATTTATTTCTTCGCTTTAATGTATAATTCTTTTTTTTAAATATTTTAATTAATTTCTAAATTGTAGAAAAGCAGATTATATCATCTCAATAAGTTCTAATGAGAGAAAAATTTGAAAAGGATTGGAAAAACATTTTTTCTGAAGAAGATACAAATGTAAATGCAATAAAAATTGATAACAAAACTGTTTATATATCAGCAAAAAATGCAGTAAAGGAAATTATTATTGTGGAGAAGCACCGAAAACTAACAAAAGGTAAAAAAAGTGCAAATGCACCAATGACTTATGCTCTTTTCCTAAAGCTACTTTTTTTCTTGTGATTATAGAAAAATCAATTTTTGTTGTTTTTTTTTTGTTCTGGTGAACAAAATCAGTTTGATAACTTAAATTTTTTATTATATTTTGGGAGCGTCATTGTCTATTTTTTCTCAAAAAAGAGAAAAAATAGACAAAAAAAACTCAAGCAGGCGATGAGTACAAAATTTGGTGTGTCTGGGGTTTGCACTTCAGTCTTTCATGCATGGTCGCACGTAAAGCCGGGACAAAAGGTGCAAAAAAATTATTTCATAAAAAAAAGTGTCTAAAAAAGTTTTCATAATATAAATTACAATTTGTAGGTTATTAAAAAGTTAAATAAACTTTTTTAGACACTTTTTTTATGAAGTAATTTTTTGCACCGGCTGGGTTTCGATGGCCATGTCTGCGATCATGCAAGAAAGGCTGAAGTACTAACCACAGACACACCAAATTTTTAAATCATCACCTACTTGGAGTTTTTTTGGGTTTTTTTCATGCCATTTTCTGTTGTTGTAGTCGCTCGCCTTCTGTATCCAATAACATTTCGGAGAGGGGATAAAAAAATTCTACTTCTGCCCTTTTATAACGAATACACGAAAGTATATTATTGTATTATTGATTATGATAAAAACGGAAATTCTTTTTTGTCAGCGATAGTCCCTATTTTTATGTTTTTAGTGACAGATGGGCGGATTTAAACTGAAATAATATATGTTGTAAAGCTGATCTAATTCTGAAAGCTTTTTTCTGGATTCCTCAGTTCGACCTTGAAAATAAATAATTGGCGGTTTGTTAAATGGTGGTAACCATGCTTGTATGAGATTATCAGTTAAAAGTTGAACATGTTTTGCAGTATCAATCGACCAATCACCGTCATTTTGAAAATGTGAACATATTTCTTGCCTTCCCCAAAGTTATTGTTGAACTATCAAAAGAAAACGAAAAAAGTAAAGAAAACTTGATGATAAAGTCAAAATATTTATTTATGCTTGTGTGGTTAGTTGATAACATTAAAATTAAGCTTAAACTTACTTGAATAAATTTGAAACATTCTTCAAAATTGAAATTTTCATTAATTTGCAACAATCGGAAAATCTTCAAACTTGTCGGAACTTTTTTTATAGCATCTTGATGTGAAACAAAATGATTTCCATTACCTCGACTAAAATCAATAAATGTTTTTTAAAGCGATACAAATAAACTTACAAGGTAAAATCTTCAATAAATGGAACTGCATTAAGAATATCTTCAAGTGAAATATCTTCACCATTGGCATTTTTAATAAATGTATCTTCCAATTCAAGAAATCGAACTTTTTTACCCAAAAAAGTAAATTGTTCAAATGTAATACTTTGTTGTGCAAGAATTAAATAATATATATCAACAACAATAATTTTCGGGAAACAATATGCTATTAAACTGTTTTCACCATGAATGTGAAAGTGATCACTTATCCAAATGTTTTTTGATACAGTTTCTAAATCAATAATTTCATATTTTGAACCAGTCATTGATATATACTTCCATCCTATATTAGATCCCATCAAATGTCTTGCAACAAAATATGGAAATTCTTCATGTTGAAAATATTTGCAAATTTTCATTAATTTCAGTAACATTCTTCCTGCGGCGTTTGCTTTCATCCATTTTAATACGTCTGATGGAAAATCCGATGATGGGGGTGATACTGGAAGGCTTCTGAACTTTTTTGGTGGCATTTTAGAAGAATCGTCAACATTTGTTTTTCGTTTAAGCATCTCTGAAAAATGTTGTTATATTATTTTAAAAAAATCAATAAAGAAAATAAAATTTATTAAAAAAAATCTCAGATTTCATGGAAAAAGCATTTTATAATTTAAAGTTGATATTTTATTTGCCAAAATGATAGTATTTAGTTAACATAGAAAACAGATTTAATATTAATGTAAAAATATGTAACAAACATAAATATTTTTAGTAAAAAGAAGAGCACACTTGAGCATCAAAGTACAAACTACAGCTTTTCTTCTTCCATTTTATTTTCTTCTTTCATAATTTTTTTCATTATTGACTTTTTTTTCTTTTTTTGGATACTGCTTTTATCATATTTTTGTGCAAAAAAAGCATAAATTATACGTATTTTTATACCAAAAATTAAAACATTCTTTCAATAACTCATATTTGTTTAATATAAAAGATTGCAAAATATCCAAAAAATATGAAAGTAAGTTTTTTTTATTTTTTTACTCTTTGAGAAACAAATCTAATATTTTGACCACTCAATGGTTGAAGAAAACAGTCTTATTATAACATTAAATATACAAAAATTTATATTTAAATTTTGACAAACATGCAATTATGGAAAACCCAAACAACTAAAAGCAGGTTTTTGGTCGGTCTTCCAAAAACTATCAATAATTGTTTCAACAATTCTTTCAAATTCATTTCCAACTTCATTAATGGTTATTTGACAATCATGTGATGCAAATTTCTAAAAATATTTAAGTAACAAAATATCATAATAAAAAAAAGATTTACGTTGATAAATACACCAATTGCATTTGGATCAAGTGGAACATCTATGCCATTTAAAAGTGAAAATTTTAAAAATTTCTTTTTAAATGGTAATTCACAAAGTTTTTGAGCGGTATTGGGAGAGCAATTTGCTTCATAAGCACTGAAAGAAGTGACATTAATAAGATTTCTACATAAAAACAGTTT
>CABFKP010002938.1:0-11495 GCA_901779475.1 Panagrolaimus davidi
ACGCAATGTCCTGCTGTTATTCTTACGTTCAAATCCACTATTTTTTCAAATATTTCCTTATATTTAAAAAGAAAAATTATATTACAGATTCTGATTATTAGTTTTTTTTAATATAAAAATAAAAAATTCAAAGAAGGGAAACGAAAAAAATATAAAGCAAATGTATACACGTTTGTTGCTTAAAAAAATGGAACACGTGTTACTTTTTCTTTAGAAAAAAATGTCTCATTTGTAATCAATTTTTTTTTCAAAGAAGAAAAAAAAGACATTTCCACTAAAAACAAAAAAAAAAAACATTCTTTAGTCAGGGTAATAAAAAATTTTATTTTTTGTGAAATAGCCACTACAAATTTTTTTCTTTTATTACTGACCTCAGTAAATTTTTTTTGATCTTTTTTAATGTATAGGTTATAAAATATTGAAAATTTTGGTATAATTTTAACTTTTTTTCATCACATTTTTTCAAGCTACATTCCATAAAGTTGTGACGTCTCATTGAAAATTATTTTTCTAACAATCATCTTTTAATATAAAATAATAAAAAAAGTTATAAGATTACATATAAAGACATTTAAACATAAGTTATAAGTTTCTGTTGGATAACCTTTTTTTTACAAAAAGCATGTGGTTTTTCACCTTCGGGAAAGTCATTTTTATTGTAAATAAATGGATAAATGGATATTTTTCATTGTTTCATGGTTTTATAACAAATGTTGAAAAAATACTTATTTTTACTACATTTTTCGATAGTTATGTATTATATTTTTAATAAAAATTAAACATTCAAAAAAAGCAGACTGGAAAAAAGTGTGACATAAATGTGTTCATTGTTAGCTCTATGAAATGAAAATAAAGCAAGAACATACACTTTTTCTCCCTAACAAAAGAACGTCCGTTTTTCAAATCAATGCTTTTCTTTGCTTATATATCCTGGATTTTTATGTTTTGGAATAAAACTTTTTTAAAACTAAAAAGAGTAGCTGCTTTACACAAGTAATTGATTTTTTTACATAATAAAGGTGTCCATTGATAAAATGATATGTAAAGTTTTAAAAAATTTTAGTAAGTTACTTTGATTTTTTCTATTTTTAATTATTAAATATTCATAAATAAAGAAGAACAAATGAATTCGTTTTTTTTATTGAATGAGAAGAAAGAACTCTTTACATTGAAGGAAGTCAAAGCGATATTAAACATTTCAAATCTTTGCTTGAATCAATTTATCTCAAAATTGTAACAATCAAAAATTCAACTGTTAAAGATGCTTTGGATGTTTCAATGAGCAAAGAAAAAATTGAAAATTTTGTTAAAACGCTAATGTTGTTGTTGTTAGTGTTGAATAAATATTTTTTAAATTATATAAAAACTGGTTTGGGTGAAAAAAAATTTTTGAAAAATAATATTTTGTAAGACCTTAAAAAGAAAAAGAATTTTTTCCCTCATGTTCATTCCGTTACCCTAAAATCCAAAAACAAATAAGTTTGTAAGACAGTTTTTCTCGAAAACAGTTTCAAAGATTGTTTTTTTATATACCATGACATAATACGATTTTCCAAAATTATAGTTTTTCTTCAGATTGATTCATTCTCTATTTTTAATCTTTTCTTTTTTCTAATGTTTGTTGAATCATTTTTTACTTTTTAACAACAACAATTTGAAGAAACGTTGTCGAAAAAATAGTCGACTGCAATTTATCGAAAAACAAAAGATATATAAAATGAAAAACAAAAAAGCATTGGCATGAGAAAAAAAGCAAATTTTTAGAAAAAAATAAATTTCGTTCTGCTGAAACTTCTGCAACATTTTTACATTGCGAGGATATTTCGTTGTTTCGTGTTTCCGTTTCTTTTGTTATTGGAGACAATCATGAAATGGACCAGAAACGGATTCCTTCCGAAGCACCTGTTCAACCTCTTGGTAAGCTATTGTCGGTTTGACGTTTTAAACGTGATTTACATATGTTTTTAAATTAGAGTATAAAAATTATTTTATGTTGTTAAAAATTTTCAGATCCACCACCTTATTGTACACATTCTCAAGCAGAGACATATGTAAAAGAAGCATGTGGTGTAATTAACTGTGCATTATCCTGCAGGTATAATTTTTAAAAAATTCTAAAAACTTAAGTTGTTTTTTTTTTTTATTTTAGTGATGGTCAAAAAATGGTTGATTGTATTGAAAAAGAGTTACGTAGTAAATGTGGCAAAGAAATGGTACAAGAAGCTTGCGACAATTATTTACCTGCATTACTTAAACGAATTAACAGTCATTGCAGTTTGACTTGTTCTGCAAACTCTCACCTTATCATGGGTAGCATTGCTGTATGGTCACTTCTAAAAATTTTTTAAAATACTTCTTTTAAAGCTTCTAATTTTTGTTTGTTATAAATAATATAACAGAGTTCTCACAAAATGAACTTCTCACAAAAACGTTTTTTAAAAAAATAAATAATCAAAAATTTTTACAAAACATTTTTTTTCTTCAGATTGATTCATTTTATATTTTTTAAGCTTTTATTTTATTGAATGTTAATTGAATCATTTTTATTCTTTTTAACAATGATTTTAATTATCATTGTTTTAAAAAAGTCGTAGTCTGTAATTTATGAAAAAAAAGAAAATATAAAACAAAAGACAAAAAAATCATTTACAAGAAACTTTTTTTGTTTTGTTATAAAAAAAACAACGTTCTTTAAGAAAAAATTCTAATTTTTTGATTTTGATTTTAGGGTATTAAGCATATCTGATTTGGATGCTTTGAGACAATGGCAGTTGGGAATCAATGTTGCTGTTTGCATATTAAAGTAAAGTATAAATAAATCAAATTTATTATTTAAAAAAATTTTTGCTTTTCCAGACATGTGCAGCGATCGTTGGAATACTTGGATTAATAGTTTCAATTCTGGCAGCTATTCCATGTATTTTTATATGGATCGGCATACTTGGTGTTTTTCCTATGATATTGACATATACCCTTATTGTTGTTGGAGTATATAAAAAAAGTTCTGGTTGGATGCTTGCGGCAGAAATTATTTTGGTACCGGCTTTAATGCTGCAAAACTTTCCATAAAATTTTTTTAGGGAATAAAAATTACACTTTGCGTTATCGCATGCATCATTGTTTTAATTCTTGGATTTGTTTCTTCAAATTTTGCAGAATGGATTTACCAAAAAACTTATTCACGTGAAATGAATTATGGATATAGTACTTTTGAAGCTGAAAAATTCAAAGAAAGTAGGAAACTTTTGGTACTTTTATATTTTAGCCAACACATAAACTTTTCATTCACCTACACAAACAAAAAAAAACCACCCGTCTACCCTTTTGAATTCGCAGTACAAACACACTATTTTTATGCAAATTTGTGAATGAAAAGTTTTTGTGTGGGCGAAATTATAAAAGTGCCTAACTTTTTTATTCTTATTTTATATGTCCTTTAAAAAAATTATAGCTGTTCAAATGGTTTTCATTTTGGTTGTTTTGACAATTCTTGCTTTATCAAGTTGGAATATTTATTCATGTATTGTTGTTCATCGAGCACGAAATTGGTTTGAAGAAAATAATGCACCATTGCAACAACGATTTTATCCATATGGATATGGAGTTGGTCCAATGCAAGTTCATGTTCATAATAGCCCTCAACAAAATACACCTGGAACTCCCCAAGGATTTGTCACTGATGCCCCACATTTTCCAAATCAGTTACAAAGTAATAATCCAAGCCCTGCAGTTTATCCAAAAATCACATATCCATCTGCTCCAACTCAAGGACAACCTAAAAGTGGATATGTTACTTCAGGAATTCCATAAAAAAATTAAAAGTAACTTTGCAACTGTTAATAATAAAAAATTCGTTTTTGTTATTTTTGTAAAGCAAAATAAATTTTTAAGTGTTGGTTATTTGCTTCGAAAATAAATTGATAGAAGAAACGTTTTTTGAAAAATTTGAAAACAAATAATGTTTTAATAACAAAAAGGGCAATCAATTCAGTTAAAAATCTGGTGATTCAAGAGGTAATGAAATTATTTCCAATTCGAAGTTGTTTGAAATAGTTTCAATTTCGACAAAAATATTTTGCATTTTTTCGATGAAATGTTTTTGATCATGGTTTTGAAGTTCTTGAATAGGAATAAGTTTGGGATTATATGCTCCATATATACTGATTGCTTTATCCAAAGGATCTTGCCATGCTCGAAACATGTTTTGGTAATTGCATAAAATTTTGATTACTTTTTCAAAAACCAAAATTTTATTATTTTGGTTTCTGCATTTTAACTTTAAATTATTTAAAGCTTTTGTGTTTTGTTTTAAATCGTTTCTTAATTTTTGAATGTTGTCTGAAATCAATTTTTCAAAGTTTAAAAAGTAATAAAAAATATGCCAAACCTTTGGCATCCGCGACATCCTGCACCAAGTCATCTTTTCTTTTTCTTGCTTTCATGACAACATCTTTATCTTCCTTATAATTTAAGATTAAAGCTGTGGTTATAAAAACTAAATAACCACCACATATTGAAAATATCTAAAAATATACAAAATTAAAGAACAAAATCAAAATTTGATTCCCTACAGTAAATCCAATTTTCCAACTTATTCGAAATGCATAATATGTCGCAAATGAACCAGAACTGGCTACCAATGAAACGGAAGAAAACACAAATGCTTCTATGAATTTCAGTCGAAGGTTCTTGATTTTGACAGATTTTTTCGCAGCGATGCAGTCTATTTCTTCCTTAAAACTATGTTACGATAGAGTAAAAAAGGCGAACAAACTTGTTTCAAATCATCTTCAATGTCAACCAATTTGTCAGATGCCGTATTTAACGAAATCACAATATTGATTTTGGAATTTTCCATTTCTTTCAACAATTTTTCGCATTTTTGTTTTGTTATCATTGCATTCGAATTTGTATCAATTAGATGATCGCAAACTTTCTCAAATTCAATAAGAATACTATGAAGGTTTTCTTTGACTTCTTTTATTGTAGCAAAAGCAAGATCAGGAGAATTGACAATGGTTCTTTCAAATGTAATAAACTTCTGGAAAGTAAAAATGATTTGTTTCTTAATTTTAGACTGAATAAAGGGACGGACAAGGAAAAAGGAAAATATTTCTTAAAAAATTTTTACATATTGTATTCTGGTTTTTATTTTTTAAATAGATCAGATAAACATTAAATAAGAAAAGCAGAACATACCATTTTTATTATGTCAATATGTGAATTTCCATTTTTTACACATTTTTGGAAATCATTTAAAACCGGAGTTTCAGTTCTAAAGTATTTATTGAAATAAGCTCGTTAAATGCTTGAATAAAATATTTTACCCTTCGTTAAAATAAGTTTGAGTCATCAA
Source organism: Panagrolaimus davidi (assembly GCA_901779475.1). Lineage (NCBI taxonomy): Eukaryota > Metazoa > Nematoda > Chromadorea > Rhabditida > Panagrolaimidae > Panagrolaimus > Panagrolaimus davidi. Next base: position 5,357 of record CABFKP010002938.1, read on the forward strand.
ATTAGCAAAGTCCGAAAATTTGGTAGCTACAGCCATTTCTGCATTTATCGAAGTTTTTTAGATGTCAGATTTTTTGATTTTGTAACGATTAAAAAAAATTTTAAGATCGTCTTTTGAATAGACCTTTGTGTTCAACGCTTAAAAAAAACAAAGGAAAACTAAAAACAAAGCAAACAACACCCAACGCTGTCAGCAAACATTATTTGACAAAAATTTGATAACATTTTAAAGAGAGAAATTTTTTATGAGTATGTTTATTTGTGATAAATAGGTGATTAAACTATATAAAAATCTGGTTGATGTCTCTCATTTCTTAAACTTTTGAATTTAAAAAAATTCAACATTAACAAGTCACAAAAAATAAGAACTTTATTTTCACATTTATTAAAATAATAATTTTTACAAACAAATACATTTCAATCAGAAAACGCAAGAGATAATGAAATTGTTTGTAATCTAAACTTTTTATTTACATTTTCGATTTCTACAAAAATATTTTGCATTTCATCAGTAAAACATTTTTCATCACATTTTGTAATGCTTTGAACAGGAATATGTTTGCGATTATAGCTTGCATATATATTTATAAATTTATCCAATCGGTCCTTCAGCGCTTGTAAAATCTGTTGACGATTGAATAAAATTTCGGTAATTTCTTCAAAAACCAAAATTTTCGAGTTTGTGTTGTCACCTGCAATTTTCAATTCATTCATTCTCTTCTTACTGCCTTTCAAATCTTCGTTAAACATTTTAATGCCGTCTATAAAAATGTGAATTTTATAGTGCAACGATGTGCTGACTTATCTTCTTATTAAAATTAACATACATTGAATAATTTTTCCTTCCTGTTCTAAATTATCCATAATATTTATGGAATCTTTTTGTTCAGACTTCTTTTTTTCAAACTTTCGTCTTAACGTTTCAATACCATAAGCTGCCCAACCAAAAGAAAATACCACAAAATATTTCTGAAATGAATAACATGTTATCCAAAGTTATCCTAGAAATGATTACCTTTAAATTACTTAACCTAAATCCACTGCTTTTGAAAGACATAATTAACTTTACAGTTAATAATATAATGCCAATAATTAAAATCCCTAAGACAGGTATTAAAATTTTAACATAAAATTCTAAGCTTTGACAAGTTTTTCGAATATCTACAACTGTTGCCAATGCCTAAAGAAATGCTTTAAATAATTTCAAATTGACAAACGCAAACCTCTGCCACTTTTGCTTTGTTTTTAGCCAAAGCTTCAATAGATTTAGTCTTGGAAGTTTTTATAGAAAGTATAGTTTCTTGTACGCTTTTGGATTCATCGTCATATGTTTGTTTTGCTTTTAATGCATTTACTTTCAAAATGGATATAGATTCTTTAGTATATCCCTCTAGAATATTCTGTAATCTGTATTTTTGTTGATTTAACATATAGAAAGCTGAATCAGGGCTATGGGAAATGTGTTTCTTAGCTTCAATGATTCCCTAGAAAATTAAGTATGAAATCTTTTAGTTTATAAAACAAAATTTTTCTCGAATTAATTTACATTTGTTATTGTATCTATTTGCTTATTCATTTCAGTAAACATTTTTTGAAAGTCGTATAAAGCAAAAGTTTCGTTCCTGAAAAACTTAAATATAATTAACAGATAATTTAAAAAAGATATTTTTTTACCATTCAAAATAAGTTTCATTCACTAAATCTATTAATGTTTTAATACTCACATCAATCATTTCGTCATTGGGTTTGGTTTTAAAGGGCCACCAAAAATTCATTATTCCTAAATAAAATTGGTAAATTATGGAAAAAAATAAAATTTCATTTTCTATTAATCCAATAGGTTTACAATAAACTAATGTAAAAAGCAATTAATGTTGTCAGAATAAAAATAAGTTTTTGGAACCAATCAAATGAAACTGTTTACTTCAGAAAGAGGAATTTACCAAAAAAAGTCAGCAAAAGCAAAAAAATATATATTCTAAAAATTACAAGATTTTATTTAAAACGACCTTTGTCATTCTTTTCCTTTTTTCTCTTTTAATCAAAGGAGCAAACAAGTCAACAGGCTGTTGACAGTCGTGTAATTTTTTGTGTTGTTGACAACAGCACAAAAAAATTACACGACTGATAATAGATAAAACGTGGAAAGAAAGTGGTACTTTTTTCTTTTTTTGGACGAATAAAAAGGAACATCTTTTTGGTGTTGCTTAGTTGTTTTACCGAAAAGGGAAAAAAATGTAAGTGTTTAAATATTTAAAAAATAAAAAAAAATTTTTTTAAAGGACTGAAAACAATCAAATTGCTGAATACATTGGAAAAGAATGTCAAAAAGCTGAAGCAACAACCGTAAATCTTCTCCATGCTCCATTGGCATGTTCATTAATTCAGACTTTGGCAATTCTTTCAAACTGCACCAAGGATCCATCATTGAAAAGCGGCGATCCAAATGAAAAATTTATACATTTGGAAAGACCTGATTCTTTTAAAGCATCTTTGTATGAGGTTATTAATGCTATGTGTAAAGCCTTTCGAACTGCTCATAATTCTATGGATAAAATACATCTTAGTTTGGAATCAATGCCAGATTTGATGAATGATTGTTTAGAAGCACTTTTTCGGGTAATATTTTAATAACTAATAATTTTTTTAAAAAGAGTGAAATGCATGAGGCTTTACATTTCATAATTTTAAAAATGCCGCAATAAAAGTCCTTTGACCGATGAAATCCAAAATTTGAGATAAAAGCATTGTAAAAAATATTTTTAACTTTTTTTACAGCCACAGGATCCAGATTCGCAAGATATTATTGATTATGCCCTTTCATTTATTACTGATGCCGCTGATAGATGCGTTTCATCCGCTCAAGAAGCCGATGTTGACTGCAAATCGGCATTGGATATTATCGAAGGTAAAAAATGTTGGTACAAATCAAAAAAAAAAGGTTATTCCAAATTTAAGAGCTTTCCGTGGCAGCTAAAGCAACTCAAGGTCGTAAAGAGAGAAGAACCGAAGAAAATCAAATTGAATACGAAGATCAGCTTCGGCAACAAAAGCAAACTGAAGAAGCAATTAAAGAACACAAAAAGCTAATTAAGGAACAAAAAGAGGTTATTGAAGATGCTAGAGCAGATTATAAAGTTCGTTTTAATGGTGCTTTTATCAATTTTATGATTTCGATTTAGATTCGAATGGCACAAAGCACAGATTTTTCTGGAGTTTTTGGAGCAATGTTTGTTGATAATTTCGAAAAAATTGTTTCATCTGCTGGAAATATGGTTAGCCTTCTTGGTGGCTCATCTGGAGCCATCTTAAAAGCTGCACCTGCTGTTGTACAGTCTGTTGCAAGTTTACTAAAAGATTATACAGATTCTAAAAAAGAATCTCTTTTGGATAAAGTAATGGTACGTGTTGTTGTACAGTAACTTCTTTTTATAAAAACGTTCATTTAGGATAACACAATATATGATCTTATGACAAAAATTGTCAATGAACCATATGAAGAAGTTGTTGCTAACATTGAAATTAATCTTTCGACTTTTAAAGGCATAAAAATGTATGAATCAAAAACAAAAATTGGACAAATGTTACAGAAATCTGCAGAAAATATCCGGCAAAGCATGAAACATATTAAAGAAGGAGAAACAAATTGCAAAGAAGAATTTGAAGCCGCTAAAGGAGCAGCAATAATTCACTTGAAAAATTTTGAGGCTGTGACAAATATCATGAAATCTGAAGAAGAAATGTTTCAACAAATGTCAAGTGAAGAACGAGAAACCGTAATGAAAATACGGCTTGTAAGATGCTTTTTTCTTTAAAAACAAGCATAACAAATAGAACCAAATATGGGGGCCATTTTGTTCAAATAATAAAGAATATTTTAGCAAAAATATGTCTAAAGAAAATTTTGAGCAAAAGAATATTAAAAGACAAAATTTTAGCTGAAAAATCTTAAGCCCTTTTTATTAAAAAACGGAAACTCTAACCAAAAGGATTTTAGCCGATAAGGTTTAACTAACCAAAAACTTACTATTTTAGGATAATCTAAAAGTTTCACGTGAAACCTTAGCTCTTGAACGTGAATATCAAGAAAAACTGCGAAAAGAAAAAGCAGAAGCTGTTGAAAAATACAGCGAAATAATTACAAATCTGGAACGCCTCAAAATTGAAGATGTTGATCTAAAAGATGTTTTAATTTATTTACAACATGGCGTTGAACAACTTACAAAGGTTCAAATTGCATGGCAAAATATTGTTGATTTTTTTAATTCAATCAAAAATATGATTGATGGACCTTTGCTGAAACATATTAGAGGAATGTCAACAAATGTAAAACAAATAACAGAAAAAGAAAACAAATCAGTCCGTACTTACCAAAGAAAAATTCTTCTTCGAGAAATCACAAAAGCTTGTGCAATTTCATATGTCTTAATGGAAAGTGCAGAAATTTATAAAGCAATCTCTCAGAATTATGTCAGACCTGTAATTAATGGCTCCATTACAAATATGGGGCTGACAAGAGATGAAGCGAGGGTATTTGCAATTTAGTTTCCATGCACAAGCCATTTATGAATAATATTTCAGGGAAAACAAAGTCAAATTTCGTCGGATTATAATGCACTAAAAGCTGCCGTCCAACAAACTCTTGACACTCACACAAAGAAACTCTCAGCTACTGTTTATGAAAAAATGAGAAACCTCGGTCTTCAAATTGATCGAGCTATTGATCAAAAAGTGAAGCAAAATGAATTAAATAGCAACTGACCAAATATAATTTAATTATTGTTTGAATATTTTACACATTTTGTGGACAATAAAAGCTAAAAATACCTAGGATTCCAACGCTCAAGTTTATGACATCCTAATTCGAAAAAACTTTAATTTCGGTAAAATTTAATTAAAGAAAAAAGATGATGATCTAAATTAATATAAAGAGCAAGTGATAATAACTAACCGAGTTATGTTTGAAAAAAAAATTCTATACATAGCAATATTAATGTGACTAATACTTAACTTTTACATCATATTATTATATTTTTCATAGCACAAATACAAATAAAATTCATGATTAAAAAAACCGCAATTTTGATCTTGTTTAAAACCGCCCTATGTTTTACGATGAAAAAAAAAGGTATATTGCTTTCATTCATTTTTTCTTCCCATCTTTCTTTGAATATTTTATTGTCCCTTTTAAAAAGGAAAAACATTGTTAAAGAAGGCTCGATCAATTGAAATTCAGTAATACCGCTTTTAATAACCAGAAATTTAAACGGAAAAGTTTAATAATCAAAGCAATAAAGAAGAGCAGTTTCCATTTTATCAACGGCATATAATTTTTATTGTGACAAAAATACGAAATAACCTTTATTAATTTTGTTGAATAATTTGTTGACTTCGACAATTTAAAAACAATGAAAAGAAGAAAAAAAACGTTTCATTGAATTTAAAGTTCACATCAATAATTTTTTATAAAAATTGCCAGAAAAATTAACATCAGGAAAAAAATAAATAATTTATTTTCAAAATTACAATAAAAAGTGATTTGCAAAACAGATATTACTTGAGATAAATATTGTGATAAAAACATAAGTGTTAGTTTAATTTAAATTTTTTTAATATATTCAAATTCAATTTAGCTTATATCTTTTATTCCTTTCGGCTTGCATAATATTCTTTGAGTTGTGGAACAGATTTAACTCGTTTCAAATATTCTTTCATTTCAGGATATTTATCCAAAATTGTTGATTCTTCTTGTAAAATTGTGATAAGAAATTCAGAAACAGTAAAATCAGCCCATGTTAAACCAGATGGTGCCAAAAATCCTGATTTACTTTCTTTTAAATAATTTAAAAGTAGTGGAATGTATTGTTCAACGCTGTCATAAAAATGTGGCTTTTTTAGTTCATCCTACAACGAAAATTTTTGATTAACAAAAATCTAATAAAATTTTTTTAATTTTTCAAAAAATGTAGGGTATTTTTTTAAAGGTATTAAAAATTAGCTTACAGCATTTCCTGGACGATATCCCATTTTTGTGTAAAGCCAAACAGAAACATTTGTACGGAAATCTTTTTGGATATCTGCAATGGCATCTACAAGAGCTTGTTCATATTTATCTTTTCCAGCAAGGCCATATTCACGTG
>CABFKP010002946.1:0-11494 GCA_901779475.1 Panagrolaimus davidi
ATTAGTGAGGCAAATTAATTCTTGACCATATTTTTTGAGCCGAAGTAAAACGGGATCTGTGAAAATCGGTGTTCCCGATTTTAAAAAAATCCCAAAAGTGTTTTTTTAAAATTCTCCATGTTCGAAAACCTATACAAACACAAAATAATGCCAAAAAAAATTTTTCCTGATTTTCGGCGATTTTTTGAAAAAAACGCTACCGTACCCTTGAATCTCCTGTAACTACAGTAAGAATTTTTTTTAGACAAAAACAGCAAAGCCAATCATTTTCTCCATGGCTGTTTTACCTTTATGCCAAATTTCAGCCAAATCTATTTTTTTCGTGTGCCGCGACTTTTTGGCTGACAGTTAGAATGCGTCTTAAATACTTTTAAATATTGATTTCCACAAGAACAGTTATTGTTTAACAGTTGAAATTTATTATATCTTTTATTTTTCTCATTTTTAAACTTTATTCTTTTTAATTTTTTATATTTTTGACTTAAATATGTAAAAAAAATTCAAAAGCCATTTGTCTTTGAAGAAAAAAAGAATAAAAACGTCTGTCTTTTTTTAAAAAAAAAAACTCTGTTTTTTTTCGTTGAAATGCGAGCATAAATCGTTGCTTTGAACACACATGTGTTCATCCAAAAGACACACCTTTGAACGATGAAAACAAAAAAGAAATGACAAAAAAATCAATAAATTCGCTAAACCTTATATGAATGCATTGAAAAAATTGTAACTAAAAAAGCAAAATTTTCGTTAAAAAGACAATCGCGTTTCAGAGCTGCAAACAATTGTTGTTTTGCTTACTCTGTTTTATTCAGTGACATTTTCAAATAGAGTTTAATTCGACAAAAAGAGTAACGAAATTATATTTTATATGGACGTATTAAATTTCATAATAATGTTTATCCGATCGTGACAGATTCCATGGACAAATGTAAAATATAGTATTATTGTTCTTTAAAAAACCAAATCCGTTATATTTTCGTTAAAAGATTTCTTAATTTAAATTTTTTTGTTTAATTGTTTTACAGATGTACATTGTTCAGAAAAAAATATTATAGAAAAATAAGAGCAGGACAGATAAAGAAGCTTAAATGCTGTTATTTCAAAGAAAATAAAAGATTTCACTTGAAATTAATAATGTTAAGTACAACAGAATGTTGACTTGTTTTATATGTTTTCAAAATCTTGCAGATAAAAGACAAAAAAAGAGTTGCATTTTTCTTTATTGTATATATTTTTATAAATTTTAAAATATTCAAACTTTTATAGAAAAAAATTTAAACGAAACGCTTTAGATTTTCTTTGTTTTATACATTGGCTTTTGTCGTCATTGGTCAATCAAAAGCAGCATCAAAGAGAGAAATGGAAATGCTGAAAAATGTGCAAAAAATGACAACGTATATTTCGCTGTCTTCGTTTTAAAAATTTATAGTGTAATCTTCGGAGATAAAATAAAGATATCTCTATTTTTGGAATAAAAACAAAAACATAATTTTTTTAGTGTTCAGTAAAATGTTTTTTTTACAAATTTGGCGAATCATAGAACAAATATTTATTAATGCTTCTATATAAAATTTGCATAAAACGCTTCAAGTTGAGGGAAATTGTTTCCCTTTGAAATTTATAATATTTAAAAAATAATTCAAAAGCATCTTTGCCCAAAAAGTGATTTGACATCTCCAGTATAAACATAAAAAAATAATTTTAAATAAAATTCTGAAGGAACGAGTTTAAAGAAAAAAAAAATATTTAAAGTTCACAACAAAAAAAATAGAGCGAATTAAAAGTATAAATTTTTTTTGGTTGAAAAAAGATGAAAAATTGACAGAAAATAAGAAACAAAAGGCGGAGTTATTTTGGCTTTTTTTAAAATACAAATGATTTAAAGGGTAGAAAAACGAATTCAGAATTTTATTTAATAATGAATATTAATTTTTGCCATTGAGATGACAACAATCTTAATATTAATGAATTATAAAAATTTTTATCTACCTTTTTTTTTAAACATTTATATAAAATTTTTCACATATTCCAAAAAAATGAATAAAATTGATCCTTTTATAAAAAACTGTACATCGCTAAAGCTGCAATCTAATATTTTTTGATTTTCTGTGTTTTTCAAGTCAGTTGAATATTGAAGAAATATTTGGCACCATGGTTTTATCTTCCATTTTTTAAAAGTGAAAAATATTGGTAAAATCTTTTTTTTTCCATCTTTCATTCGTTTCAAACTTTATCATACGCTTTATTTATTTAGCGCCATCTCCAATAATTTTTTCTTCTATCTCAAAATGAGAAAAGTTTACCAATTTTCAAACTTGTCATTAAACAATTTGTAAAAATAATGCATAAAACAATTATTAAAAAATTAAAAAACAGTTTTTCATATTTTTATTTGAAAATTGCAAAAGAAAAAGCAACCGCAAAAAACGACAACAGCGGCTTTCAATAAAACAGAGAAAGAAATGTTTAACGCTGGCAAAAAAATATACAAGACTGCTTCCTTTTTATCCACAGACTCTTCAAGATTTTGTATATAATATTTTGGTTGTTTTCAAAAAATAAACTGTAAAAAGCGGTCATCAGAAGTGAAGACACATTTCTTGTCTTTTTTATTTAACATTATTAAAACTATGATAATTTAGAAGATGATTTTCTCTCTCTTTTTATTTCTTTTGTTGTCACAATTTTGTTCTGCTGTTTCTTTCTTTGAGAAATTTCAAAGAAGCATTCTTTTTTATTAATGTAGAAAACCATAACGAGTTGCTTTGGATATTGTGTGATCTTTAAAAAACGGATAAATAAAGTAAAGTGTATTGTTTTTGTCGTTGAAAATTTATATTTTAAAAAATTCAAAAAAGTTTAAAATATTTGTTTAAAAAAGAAATTTTTATTGCTCAGAGCTAAAATTTTGTTTCCGCAATCGCATCAAATAACACTTAGAAAAAATGATGAATAAAAAAGAAAAACGGCGGCAAAAATTTTCTGGCTTTTTTGTGTCTTTTTTAAAAAGATGTTGTTGAAAATGGTGTCAATGAATAATCATATATAAAAAATTTTTCTTTTTTTTAATTAAAATTTTTTTTTAAAAAGAAAGAGCTGCAAAAACTTTTATTACAACTGCTGCAGATAAAGGATGTTTGTAATTACAGAAAAAAGAGAAAAAAAAACTGCTTTTTTTTGCAAAAACATTAGCGATGATTCATATTTGATATTTTAATCTTTGCTTTTGTCAATCTTGTTGTGTCACATTTTTATTTAAATGTTTTTGTTCGAAAAAGGCAACAGCAAAATTTTTTCTTGTTCTCTATGAACAAATGCCAAAGTGTAAGCATATCAATGGCGAAAAATAAAGAGCACAAGATCCAAAACTAGCAAGAAATATTAAAAATTGGTGATAAAAAAAGCATACAAAAGCGATTAACTTTTACTGAAATTTTTGTGATAAAATATATGGCTGTACAGCTTGTGTTTAATAAATATACTATTTAAACAATAAAATTTTAGAAATTTAAATATTATTTATTCTTAAGGTATATAAAAAAGGTTGGATTCCAAGTATTTTTCTGTAAAATATAAGATAAGTGAATTTATTAAATAAGAAATAATATATTTTGTAAGATTGTTTTAATAGAAAATTTTCCATTATTAACCCTTCATCTTTTTTTGTGCCAATGATATTGGCATTCATTTTAAAATAAAAATGACCTTAATTTACAAAATATGTTATTTTACTGTTTCATATTTTGCTAAACACTTTTTTCTATAAAATATTCAAAGTTTGCCTAAAAAAGAGAATATGTTTTTTCCCATAACTTTCATCTATCGAAATGGAGAAAATAAAGAAAAGAAAAAATAATGAAGAAAAGGGTTTTTTCCTTCTATAATTAACGTTGTAGTAACATCACTTGTATAGCCTATGCAGCATTGGCTAATTTTAATTTCAAAATACTGGATTTATTTCTATGTATACTATTGTTATTTCTTACTAATTTTTTAAAACAACTTTTTTTTAAATATTCAAAGTCTGCAAAAATTTCTCAAACACTATTTTTTGCCTTAAAAGAATGAAGAAATACAAATAAAAATTGGAAAATTAAAGAACAAATATTCGTTGGAAAGATTTTTGGTAAAACACCAGCAAAAAAGAGGCATAATGAAAATGTTTTTATGCAGAATTTTTTTTACCGAAATTAATAAGCTTTAAATTATTTCAATAATGATAATATTAGGTGTTGTTTGAGCTTTATTCCAATAATTTATCTGCTAAATATTGCAAAGAATTTAAACGATAACACTCTTTTCTTTTACATTTTACTTTAATTTTCATATTTAAAATATTCAAAAATATGGTGAATGACAAAAATTAAATGGTTCATTTCTTTGCAACTTTTTTGGTCATTCTTTCGATCAAATAAGAACTTTCAAAAAATTGCAAAGAGCGGCAACAATTTTGTTTCGCATTTTGAGTCAATCTTAAAAAAATGTGTAACAATGCTGAAAAAGAAACTGAAATAGGACCTAAAATAGGAACGAAAAAAAAAGTATATTGTAAAAAAATGTTTTTCTAGCTGTGAGCGGAAAAAAAAAGACGATGCACTCAAAATAATTATTTTAAACTAATTTTCTTTTTGAATAAATAGAATCAATAACAAAGATTTATTAAATAACGATTCGATTATTAAATCAATGTCTCAGTTCGAAATTATGAACATCTTCAAAAAAAAATTATAATGTTAGATTCCAATGCTTTAAATTTTATATAAATATTAGATATTCAAAAATTAGTAAAAAAGTTCGACTTGCATCAATAGAAAAAAAATAAGGTTAATGTTTTTTCCTGCTTCTTTTTTTTACGATACAAAAAGGACGTATCCTGACTTAATTGATCAAGTAACCAAAAGAAAGGTACTTGAGGGTTTTGAAGTGCCTTGAATATTTTGGTTTAATGACAAAAAAGTATAATAATCCGGATTTTAGAAGAACAAATTTTAAAAATTTGTGTTATCTTAGAATATTCAACGAAGATCAAGAATTGATCTGTTCCAAGCATCACTGAAAAACCTTTGAAAAATTGGATAAATCATTTTTGGTTGTTTTCCTTCGGCAAAAAATGGAAGTGAAAAAATTAACAACAATATATTGTGTTTGTTTTATTTGTAGCGATCAAAAAGTTTTATGACAAAATTTTTTTTGATAGAAAATGAAAAATGACTAAGTTATTATTTTTTGAATGTTTAGACATTGATTTAAACAGGAATGTGAAAGATAAAACCGTTATAACGGATATCTTATTTCTGTTTCCAGTATTTTTAAAATCAATATTTAAAACATTAAAAAACGCTTTTGAAAAAATAATATGTTTACAAATCACATAGATTTCTTCAATACTGCGTTTTTGTCCCATCGAAAACAACAGTATTGAAAAAAAATGATGAAATCTAAATATAAAAGAGCAAAAATTCATCCATTAATTAATGCCAACAAAATTTGTTTTATAAAAAAACACATATGCTTCAATTACATATGTCTAGTTTGTTTTCTTATTTTTTCCGTCTTTCAAAAAATGCAAAAAACATTTGCATAATTTGCTTTATTTCATGGAAGTTTTTCGGCTTTAACAGCTGCAACAGAATGTTTGAATTCAGCTGGTTCAGAATTTTTTGCATCTACTTCTGCATGTTAAAATATTCGATATGATGCAGAATCTTCCGAAATTTTTCGAGAGGCTTTTGTTGAACCTTCGGCACAAGTTGATATAAATTGTCCAAATCCGGTTATGGATGTTGCGGCAAATCAGTGTGCAAAAAGGTGTGGACTTTGTTGTAAACTAGAAATAAAAAAGAATGTTTGTTTGAAATTTCACAAAGAAAGAAACAGCAGAACAAAAGTGTGACAACAAAAGAAAAAAGAGAAAGAGAAAGTCATTTTTTAAATTTGTTATCATTTTAATAACATTTTTTAGCAGGTAGTGACGGAAAAGTGCCGACAATAAAGAAATTTACATATAGTATTTTTTTATTTAATTTTCAAATAAAAAAGTACAAAAAATGTACATTGTGCAGAAAAAAATATTATACAAAAATAACAGCTGAGTTGTTAAAAAAGCTTAAATGCTTTTATTTTACAGAGAACAATAGATTTCATCTAAATCAATAATGTGGATTTCAGTAAAATGAATGTCTGTTTTATATGTTTTCTAAATCTCGCAGAAAAAAGTAAAAAAAGAGTTGCACCTTTCTTTATTGCTTATCTTTTTTGATTTTTAAAATATTCAGACTTTTAAAGAATAAAATTCAAACAAAACGCTTTAGATTTGTTCTTTTCTTTGTTTTATACTGCCGTTTGTCATCGTTGGTCAATCAAAAGTAGCATCAACGAGAGAAATTTAAATGCTGAAAAATGTGCAAAAAACGACGACATTTTTTTCGCTGTCTTCTTTTTAAAAATTTATAGTGTTATTTTCAGAAATAAAAAAATATAGATATCTCTATTTTTGGAATGAAAACAAAAACATAATTTTTTTAGTGTTCAGTAAAGTGTTTTTTTTACAAATGCGGCAGATGATAGAAAAAAAAATATTAATGCTTTAATAAAATATTTACAATACTACACATATTTCAGAATAAATTTCGTTAATCAAAATTTACTTTTAATATAAAAAATGGAATTAGTAGTTTGGAATTTTATTAAATAATGGATCAAATAAAATTTCTTTATTTTGTTCCACCAAAAAGAAAACAGACATGATATTAATAAATTATAATATTTTTTATCTCCCTTATTTTTTTAATATTAATATTATTTTTTTAAATATTCATAAAAACAAATTGATCTTTTTGGAAAATTGTATGTCGCCAAAATTGCAAATTTAATGTTTTTTTGCTTTTCTACGTTTTTCAAAGCCAAAAATGTCAGTTTGACATTGAAGAAATATTAGTCATCATGGCCATTTTTATTTCTTAATAAAGAAAAATATTGGTAAAATCTTTTTTTTTTCTATGTTACATTCGTTTCAAACTTTTTGATACGCTTTCTTTATTTAGCGCCTTCTCCGATTTTCCTGTCTCAGACTGAGAAAAGTTAACCAATTTCCAAGCTTTTTTTTACAAAATTATCATTGAACAATTTATTAAATAATGCATAAAACAAGTATTAAAAATTTTAAAAAAAATTCTGATTATTTTTTGGCTAAAAATGCAACAAAAAAAGCAACCGCAAAAAACGACAACATCGGCTTAAAATAACACAGAGAAAAAAATGTTTAACGCTGGAAAAAATATTCAAGACTGCTCCCGGGGAGTAAAATCTGGAAGAATCTGGGATCTTTTTTTTTACAGATTCTTCCAGATTTTACTATACAATAATTTGGTTGTTTTCCAAATCAAAAAATAAACTTTAAAAATATGGAAGACAGATTTCTTGCCTTTTTTTATTAAAATGATGATAATTTAAAAAATGACTTTTTCTCTCTGTTTATTTCTTTTTTGCCACACTTTTTTTCTCCTGTTTCATTTTTAGCGAAATTTCAAACAAGCATTCTTTTTTATTAATGAAGAAATAGCAAATTTGTTGCTTTTTTTGATATTCTGTGATCTTTAAAAAAACGGATAAATAAAGTAAAGTGTGTAATGTTTTCGTCATTGAAAATTTATATTTAAAAAATTCAAAATATTTGTTTAAAAAAGAAATTTTTATTGCTCAGAGGCTACGCTTTTGTGGCCGTTGCACAAAATAGCAAAAAAATGGTTAACAAAAAAAAGAAAAGCGGCGACAACAATTTTCTAGCTTTTTTTTTTTTCAAATTTCACTTATTGCTTTAACGAGTTTTTGCGTATACAGTGATGAACAAATTTTTGAAAAAGATAGTCAAAGGTGGGGAGAAACTGTTTGCAAATATGTTGAATTTTTTGATCCTCCAAATAATCACTTTATTGATAATTTCTTTTATATTGCATTGGAAGGAATTTTAAATTTTGAAAATGAACACATTCGTGACGAAATTGAAATTCCTAATAATTTGGGTGAATTATTATACAATCGAGATGACAAAGATTTTGACATTTATTCTGAAAATGGGAAATATGTAAAAGTAAGTTTGTTTTTACCGTATATAATTTTTTTACATTTTTTATTGTTGTTCATTATTTTAGGTTCATAAATTAATTATTTCTGCAAAATCATTAGTTTTTGAAAGAATGATTCTTTCTGGATTTAAGGAATGAAAAGAAAATATGAAATTATTAAAATCGCAATATAATTTTGCTACGGTATTTCAATTACTAATCAATTAAATGTTTCAAATGGTATTAAATTACTTCAGTTTTCTGATAAATATGATATTTCAGATTTAAAAGTTGGTTTCTTTTAACAATAGGATTTTACTGTAATTCTGTAATAATTTTACAGGATTCAACGGAAACATGTTTATTAAATAAAAAATCTCTGATGAACATTTGTGAAATTGTAAATGCTTCAATTCTCTATAACTCAATATAACTTCGTGAACAATGTTTTGATTTTATGTTGAAATGTATGAAAGAATCAAAATATATCAATGATTTGGAAATTTTGGATAAACAATTTTCGTTGAATTTATTAAAAAAAGCTTTTTCTTGTTTTTAATGTTTAAATGGTTTTTTATTTTTTTGACAATGTGTTTCGTAAAGAATGATTCTACGAATTTAATCACATCCAGTTTATCTTGTTCAGCTAAAAAATGATTATTTTCCAGTTTTTTTACCTTTGTTACATTCACTTTTTCAAACAATAGAATGGAAAAACCACCATTAAAATGGTCATTGTTTTGTTAATATGTTTTTTGATCTTTTTTATTCATTCAAATTTTTTTTCCAACGACAAATGTACAATTTTCTTTGTATTTCATCTTCCAAAATATTCCTTTAGATTTTTTTATGAAAAAAATACTTTTTTCGGTGCCCAAATAAACAGCGCTTTTTCTTTCAGCAAAAACATAGGGAACATTTTAATTACTATTTTTTAAATCAAACTTAAAGCACATAGTTTTTGAATATTTTATACATTTCTAGATTTATAAAAATTACTTAAAATAGCGATAAAGATGAAAAATCCATGTCAAGAAATTACTCGAAAATAGTTTACTGAAATCACAAAACATCCTGCTTTCAGTAATAAAAAATGAATATTAATAAAATATTATTTGGCATCATATTTTAAAATTTAAAAAAATTTTTCATTTTTCATTGTCACTTTTTTATCATTTTTTTTTCATGTTTTTCTTCGGCGATTTATTTTTATGTACAATTTTTATTAATTATGGCTGCATTTAATTATGTTTAAATACACATAAATGTTTTAAATGGTGAAAATAATAGATAACATATTATTTTTTTTGGATATTTTTTAATACATTTTTGTGTGAATAACTTTGAGTCTGAAACTTTCATTACTTTTAAATATTGAATTCCACGAGAACACCAGTTGAAATTTTTTATTTCTTCTATTTTACTCATTTTTAAACTTTATTTTATATATTTATGACTTAAATATGTATAAAAAATTCAGAAGCCTTTGTCTTTGATGAAAAAAAAAGAAAGAAAGTCGTTCTTTTTTAAGAAAATGAAGTAGACTCTGTTTTTTTTTGTTGCTTTGAACACATGTGTTCATCCGAAAGACACACGTATCCTTGACAAAACTGATTTATATATTTGATAAAACTTGTTTGTGGATCTCGTACGGCTGCTTTAAAATAATATTTAATTCCTCGTAACACTTTTTAATGGTGAAAATTAGATCCAAATATTACGTTTTTAGAAAAATATTTTAATAAATTTAAAGATACAATTGTACAAAAATTTGATAAATATTGGATCACCTGGATAGCAGGTGTGGAGTAACAGTTGAAATTTTTATTTTTTTATGTAACTTTTTTTTAAACTTTATTTTTTATATTTATGATTTAAATATGTGTAAAAAATTCAAAAGCCATTTGTTTTTGAGGAAAAAAAAGAAAGAAAGTCATTTTTTTTTTAAAAAAGAAAGTTGACTCTGTTTTTTTTTCGTTGAAATGCGAGCATAAGTCGTTGCTTTGAACACACATGTGTTTCATCCGAAAGACACACCATTGAACGATGAAAACAAAAAAGAAACGACTAAAAAATCAATAAATTTGCTAAAACTTATATGCATTGAAAAACTTTATATTAAAAAAGCAAATTTTGGTTAAAGAAAATCGCATTTCAAAACTGTAAACTGTTGTAGTTTTACTTACAATATTTTATTCAGTGACATTTTAAAAAATATTTTTCATGGACATATTAAATTTCATAATTCAGGATGATTTAAAAAATTCTCCAGGTTTCTTTTGGATGGCAAATTAATACTGTTAAAGTTATCAAAAAACGCATTGCGTTTTTATAAATAACAAAAATATAAGTTTTTATGATGTTAATATGAAGTTATTCTGAGAAAAGGAATTTTCAATTTTCACGTACCCCCCTGTCAAACATTTTTTCAAAAACAAAAAAGGAAAAAAAATTTTCAAAAAAATTTTGACAGGGGTGCGTGAGAATCAAAATTTTTTTCCTCAGAATAACTTTATATTAACATCATAAAAACTTATATTTTTGTTATTTACAAAACTGCAATCCGTTTTTTGATAACTTTAACAGTACTAATTTGCCAATCAAATAAAAACCGTGGAATTTCTTGAATCACAATGTATTGTTTATCCGATCGTGACGGCAGCCATGTACAAATGTAAAATACATGTATAGTATTGTTGTTCTTTAAATAACCAAATCCGTTATATTTTTTTTAGAAGATTTCTTAATTTAAAGTTTTTTGTATGGTTGTTTTACAGTTTTTTTTTCAATAGTGATTTTGTGCCATTAAATTGGAACATTTTACAGTCAATTTGAAACAGTTTTTTCGGATTTTTTTCTTTTATTATCTTTTAATAATCTTTTCACAGCGATGAATAAATAATGATTTATCAAAAAATTCAAAATCGAATTACGAATTTTTGGGATATACATTTTTTGATACAATCGAAAAAAACGTCGATAGCAGCTGTTGCAAAAAGAATTAATTTGGGAAAAGGGGTTGTACAAAATTTGCAGTCTGCTGTTTTATTTCTCATTCGTTTCGATTTAGAAAACACAAAAAAAAGAATGTTTAACCAAAATAACAAAAAGGGATAACACTTTTTTTGCAAAAAATGACAAATTTTGATTGTTTTATCTTTGTTTATTTTATAATTTTGTTTTGTAACGGAAAAAGTTTTATAAAAGTCAAAACGTTGCAAAAAAGAGGATAGATACTTTAATAAATTGTTTATTTACACAATAGTAAAAATTTTTTTACGCAATATTATTCCGGAAATGACATTAAAAAAAGCAGACAAACTAAAAAAATGCCGTTAAACAAATCTGCTTTCCGCGCGGGACCATCTGTTTTGTTTTTTTTTTTTGCAAAAGCAATTTTTTCGTCGAAAAAGTGATAATCTTTATCATTTTTT